>JAQQRF010000707.1:0-79578 GCA_030523145.1 Trissolcus brochymenae | reverse complement strand
GTGTACACGAGAATATTCGTCATCTGCACGAAAATATTCATCGTGTACACGAGAATATTCATCGTGTCCGTGTACACGAGAGTGGATGTAGCCACTTCCATATTTTATGCGTCTAAAACTTAACCTCATTTTCGTAGGCTAGACGTGTTTTCTTTTGATTTGATAACTCAATTTTAGGTTGAAGACGGAAATTAATTTTCGCAATACGTACACCACTTCCGACCCGCAAAATCGGGTGGGAAGTGGTCAATTTCGTACTAGTGGTGTGTAATATCTTCATTCCCATGAGTGGGAAATTAGAACACGACAGTCAGATAAAAAAAAAGCAATTGTAATTATAAGAAACAATCCTATTAGACTTTGTTGGTAACCCTGAAAAGGGCCGTTTGGTTGGCTCTAAAAAATGCCGATTTTGTTACATGAAAAAAATGATAAAACATTTAAGTTTAATTCTAATTTGAAAAATGAATGTTTAAATTCGAACAATTATCAAAAGAAACATCAAAGGGAGTGTTGAAAGGAATTTCAATAATACGTTCGCGATTTCCGAAAGAGATCGTAACGGTCGGGTTGGAAGATGTGGAGGAAGACGG
This sequence comes from Trissolcus brochymenae, assembly GCA_030523145.1. Lineage (NCBI taxonomy): Eukaryota > Metazoa > Arthropoda > Insecta > Hymenoptera > Scelionidae > Trissolcus > Trissolcus brochymenae. The sequence continues at coordinate 78,985 of JAQQRF010000707.1, read as the reverse complement.
TTGAGGATGAACAACTTGTTCAACATTTTGCTCGACTAAACACGGACGTTTTGGACTCGACTTTGGCGGTGAATTAATCATCGATGTTATTTGTTTCTCAATTCGTTTTTTATTTCCGATTGAATTTTGAATATACCCTTCCGCGACCTTATCCGACTTCCAATTACCGTGTCGTTTCAGAGTAGTGATATCGGTGTCCGAAACGACAAGCAATGTAGCTGAAGTACGTCGAAAACAATGACCGGTGTATTTTTCAGGGTTCGGCAAATTAAGATAAATCGTGAAGTCTTTAGGTACCGACGCGATTTTATTTTTCCCCATTGGTTGAACCGTGCATTTACCGTTATAATAAGTTAGTAAAAAACCGATCAATTTGAACGTTCGGCGGTCTTCAAGCGAGATACTTTTTAACAATAGGATAAAAATTTTCACTTAATGTAAATGAACGCGGCACGTGTGTTTTTGTATCCGGAATATTGACGATATATACCCCGCTGTGATCTTTGAATAATTTTCACATGAACATCAATAACTTCGCGTATCGTCCGATGTCGATATTTTCGTTTAATTTTAAAACCGATTTAATCATTGAATATCGCGCCCATAAAGTTGAAGGAAGTAAAGATTCCTATAATTCTTGAAAATACGCGATTAATACCGGTTCGGAAAAACTGTTAACGTTTTTATTTTTCATCCACGTTTTAAACGAATCAAAAGTTTGTAACGATCAGGCGATTTATCCGGCAGAAGATTTGACTCGACTGCAGCAGCAATGCTGAGTAAATCTTCTGGGATTTCATCGTCAACCGTTTCGCTCATCCTCAACGCGAAATTGAATGTATTAAATATTAAAAATTAATAGAAGATAAAGAAAGAAAATCTAAAAAGCTTAAACCTAATATTAAATTAAATGAATTAAAATTAATTAATAAAATTAAATTAATATTAAAAACTAATAAAAAGTAACGAAAGAAAATCTAAAAAGAAAAAAACATTTATTATCGCGAAACTTAAATGCCTATCATAAATTTCAGTTAGATCGGTGTGCACCGTGGCCCTACTAGCGAGCGAGTGATGCCAAAAGCGGTGATGTGCCCGCTTATATAGTCTCTAAAGGTGGGGTGCGCGCCAATCAGAGCACCGATAACGAATCAGAGATTTGATTCGATATCGATGCTCTGATTAACTCCCCACCGGAGGCTCCGCCCCCTGGACCCCCTTACCGATTTTCGGGATTTCCGCTTCGCGGATTACCGCTTCACGGATTGCCGCTTCGCGAATTTTCCGCTTCGCGGGGTTTTTTTTTGTACGTACTCAAAACGCACTTGTTGCGAAAAGTATCGTACGCAACACAGGAGGTTGAAGTAGGCATTCGGACTCTTGCTACTCCCTCGTCGAGAATGGCCTACTTCCCTCCCTAGTTGCGTAATGTACTATATTTGTTTACATTGGTCAAACATGGTTCAAAAAGTTTCCGTGTTCTCATTGCATAATATATCAAAAAACATTATTTTCTCTGCAAACTCATCAACCTCAATAATTTTTTCGTTTGATATATATGGTGAAGTTAATTCATCTCTTTACTTATCATCGAGATTTACCTACTATCAAGATTCTAGTTTTCAAGTTCACTGATTGGCTAACATGCAACGATACTTTTCTCTTAGATTTTCATCACGTTAATTTTTATTACGAAAAAATCAATTTTTTATACATTTTTCAGGGTCAAGAATATGGCAGGTCCAGATCCTAAGAAGTACAAGTTCTTGCTTGTGGTGTTTCCAGACGAAACCCTCGTTGATGATGATGCTTTGAAGAATATTGAGATCATTCCTACAGCTTGGATCAAAAAGAAAAATACTACCCTACTCACACCGTTCCCAGAGCCAGATAAGAAAGGCAAATATAGCTCAAAGTTGATGAAATCACTGGTCAAACACGTCAAAGAAGAAAAAGTTGCTTCAGCATCCTGGCCTTTGTTCGAGATTGAAGTTCGTCGATATGCAAGTTAGTTTCGTTTGTAAATTCTCTTGTAAATTTTTTTTTCTAACTTTGAAAAACAAAACAGTTTTTTATATAATGTACTATAGGTTATTATAAAATGCCATTTCTTTTTCAAACTTTCAGAGATATATACAGAGGCAGAAACTCAGAAGTATTGCAAAACAAAAAGTACACATTTAGTGGGTCCGAAAGTACAGAATCGCGGAAAGCAAACATTTTCAAAGTTGCTGCAGTTCAAGAAAAAAAAATGTAGATACAATCGAAGAAATACCTCCATTTCATGAATTAAACAGTGCAAGTGCACTGGAGAAAGAAATGTAAAAAAATCGAAACAAGCAAATTGGTAAAAAAAAGAACGTGTTTCGTCAAGTGATTTAGCAAGTGAAAGCAGCAGCTTTTATATTGACAAATATGGAGATCATACAAAAGAAGAAGGAGAGGTCGAGAAAGAGAAAGAAGTCGGTAAAACGAAGAAGGTCGAAAAAAAGGTCCAAGAAGAGGAAAAGTCAACATCGGAAGATGAAAACATTGTGCCCCGAAGTGCACGGAAGACTCCAAACGCCAATAACAATACAGTAAGTCGGGCCATTGACAAGCTTAAGAAGAGGAAAGCCATTGACAAGCATGAGGAAGAGGAAGAGTCAACGTCGGAGGACGAGGAAGAGGAACAGTCAACGTCCGAGGATGAAAAAATCATGCACCGAAGCGCACCGAAGACTCCAAGCGCCAAAAATATGTCAATTAGTCAGGCCATTGACAGGCTCAAGAAGAACGTACAAAAGAAAAACATGTTCATTAAAAATGGTATATAAATTATATTACACTTGAAGTGACCAAAGACATATTTTAAAACTTTTCGCCTTTATCTCATTTTTACTTTTTGAAGCTTCTTCTGGAATTGAACAAAAATACCCTGTGTTTGAAAATGAGAACTTCGACAACGATTTGAACTCAGAAGATAGAGCTGAATCATTGGAACTGTGTATGTTTATTATAAGTTCTATTACAGAAAATGAATAGTTGAAGTATAAGTAGAATAAATAGAATGAAGTTCGATAATACGAACTCAATCTAATCTACTGTAATCTAATTATCTGTTCATGTATGATTCTTTTATAAATCTATTAAAAAGACTGCTGAAGGAACAGCGAGAAATAAGGAAAGAACAACAAACAATAAAAAGCGATATGAGAAGAATGGAGGGCGAACTCCGTGAAGTGAATCAAACAGTCCACGATCTGAGAAGTACCCAAGTCTCTCAGGGTAATCCCATAGTAAGCGTCAGTACCTTGAAAGAAAAACTGGGAATGGAATTTCCAATAAACACGATCGAACTGTATCACAAGCTTAATAGAAAGCTTGGCGCATCCGAAGAACTACAAAAAGACATGGTAATTATTAATAGATCATGGTTTTGCAAAATTATACTCTTATTTGCACACATTTAGTAGAATTTTTGGACATTATCTTTATAATTGAACAACATTTCATGTTCTGAACTCGTTCTGAATTCATTTTAGGTGACGTATATACTTATTTATCTGTGTGAAGGTAATATCGCAAAAAGCATCGACAATGTCCTAAAAAACATTATGACGAAAAACGTTACTGTTCTTCTTGTGGGTTCAAGAGTGACCAAAGACAAAATCGTAATGAAAGGTTCACCTTTGTACACATGCTTATTAGGTAAAATATTCTACTGGTCTTTTGAAATTTGATTCTCTGTCACATCTTAATATTTTGTATAAAATAATTTAATAGATATAATGTTACTTGATAAAGTAATAATTTATTACATATTTCAGATGCATGTCTGAAGAAAAAGCAAACCAGTAGATCCTTCAGCGACATTAATGAAAGTGTCTTCAACCAAGGGCTTGGTACTGCTCTGTCGTATTCTAAAGATTGGGAAGGAGGGCAAGCTGCTCGCAGAAAGGAAACCTGCACACACCACCTCGCGGCGTGATAATTGTATTTGATATTTTTTTTCATAAGCGTTAATCATTCATTGCGCGTTTAATTAATCCACTGTTTTAAAATCCACAGTTTTTTATTTGCAATTATTGGATTTGAATCTTCAGAGAATTTGCATCTTTATTTATTTAATTTCTTCCATTTTCTTTCCATTTTCTTCTTATTTAATTTAATATGGTTGTTTACTTGACAACCATATATTGACTAACATTTAACGTAATATAGTCAAAAATGTAACAATCGAAATCTTTTGTTTTGTTCTTTTTTTTATTTAAATTAAATTCAAGTTAACTATAAAAAGCATAATTAAACTGATAAATGTATTCTAATCGACGAAATTACCATGTTCACTTCTTAGTTGCTTACAAATTTGTCAATTACAGTTAGTGAACGGCGATCAAGCAAAAATTAATCAATCAATAAAATAATATATATCAAAAATTGTCTAAAGAGTTTGATTGTCTAGAACGGATATGTACACAAAATTTGTATTTATTTGTAAAAATTAAAATAAAAATAATAAGATGCGAACTGACATTGGATTGTATTTTTGTAGACATTACATGTTAAAATGTAATGAATGAACTAGAACCATTTTCTTTACAAATAAAATTTCATTTATTCAACTTTTTTGTGATAAAATAATAATTTATTAGATGTGATTGTTGCTATAGTATACAAGCTTAAAATAAAATTTGAAAATTTAAATTAAATGAAAATCTATAACGGACATAGTCTGGAAGCCTGAGATGGCCCAAAAGTTACAAACAATGGTGGTCCTGACATGGCAACCTCTTTATATACAGCCAGTTTGATAGTTGGCAAATCTCACTTGGGCCTAATTTGGAGACTTTAACTAGGCCCTTAAATGAGGCGCTGGTCTGCAGAACCATTACATTACCAACTAGGCCCAAACATGGTTTTAATTTCTGTGCCTATAATGACCAAGTTGGGGCCTTATTCTAGCCGAATTTGATTTTCTACTTGGGTCGATGTTTGTGATGAACATCGCACATCCCTAACGTAGGATATAACACCAGGAAAGCAGACTGGAAAAAGTTCTTCAGGGTCTTGAGTAACGAAAGGCAAAAACTGATTCTTACACCCTCCTGGGTCAAGAGAAGAGGTCAATGTTCTAGCAAAAACCATATTGAAAACGTCATTGAGGTATGTGATATAGCAATACCAAAAGAAAAATTGGAAGAAAAAGACACCCATGGTGGACAGCTGAACTAGACCGAAAGAAAAAGGACTTATATAGAAAAAGAAAGCACATGAAAGAGACCTTGAGAGAAAAACCGAACTTCATATACTCTATAGACAAGCAAAAGTGATATACAAGACCGATCTCCGTGTCACCAAAATGGAACAATGGAAAAACTGTTACTGAAGAGGGGAACAGAAACCGGTGGGGTCACATCTACAAACTGAAGTGTGATAAGCTCAAGGTCAGTCATGACTTGAACATAATCAAGACTAAGGGTCGGTTCACAATAGATATGGAAGAAATTGCAAAAGCATTACTTGCGGGACTATTGAGAAGAGACAGCATTGAGAATGAAACAGAAGCCCAAAAAGATGTGAGAAGACAAATAGAAGTTGACCAAACAGAAGAAGATGCAAGTTTCTTCACAGAAATAGAACTCGCTGAGGCCCTGAGTAGAAGCAAAAACGGCAAGGCGCCGGGACATGACAACATCACAGCAGAGATCCTGAAAAAGCCCCAGGGATTATGGCGACAGACTTCTTGAACCTATATAACTCATGTCTTAGGTGCGGTACATTTGGAAAAAAGGAAAAGTGGTGACGATTCTTAAAGACCCAGACAAAGACGCATGCGATTCAAAGTCATATAGACCTATATGACTACTACCAGTAATGGGAAAAGTGCTAGAATCTTGGACAGGATGAGTGACATCATCAATCACCCCAGGGCGTCTGAATACCAGTACGGATTTAGGTCACACAGATCAACAGTAGACACCATTATGAGGCTCAGAAATGTAACAGAAAACACACAAGATAAAAAGAGAGATAAAAAGAAAGAGCTGCAAAACAGAAACTGTCCGAGTAACCTATACTTGCTCATTAAAGACTACTTCAGCGGAAGAAAAGTGTTCATTCAACAGAACAAGAAGTTACCAAAAGCTGTCCCCAAGGATCTGTCCTAAGACCTGTATTTTCGATTCGAATCTCAAAGCGCTAGAGAGCAGAGGCATACTACAATAGCGTATGCGAACGACCAAGTTATTTTAGTAACAGGACCCTCGAAATGGAGCTCTCCGAAACGAAGTCCAGTTGTGATGAAGATCCAGATGTGATGATGCGCTATAAAGGGAAAACTTGATATCTTAATTAGTACACAGTTCCTTACAAGTCATGGTAACTTCAGAGAAAAACTTACACAGTATACGAAGAAGAGAGCGAAACACTCAGACAGAGAGTAGGAAACGAGTTGCAGGAGAGACTTCTAGTCAGCAGATAAAACTACAGACACATCAAGGACTTCGCATGAAAAGTCTTCCAGAACAAAGAAGAACTACAGATGGAAGAATAAACAAAGAAACAATGAAGAAGAAGAAGATGAATAAGACGAAAGAACAATGAAACCCAAGTTTGCACTGAACGGTTGCACTGAATCATCGAAGGAGGGTCACGAAACAGGAAATAAAAAGAAGATAAAAAGAAGAGAAAAAACTAAGTGTACAAGACTATGAAAAACACCCAATGCCGATATCAAAGAAGGAAAAAAAAGAAGGAGAAGCCACATTAAATTCATGATTTAAATTTATGATTTGGAAAACAGGCAGGTAATATCCTGCCTCCTTATTGGTAATTCCGGTTTCACATAATTCATATGGTGGTCAGGTGCGTATTGTGGCTTCACTTAACCTTACAAATTCGAACTGTTATATGAAATTAGATAAAATTTATTAAACAAATTCATTAAATGATTTTTTTTTTCATCATTGTTGATTGACTAATTTTCGGCATTCCAGTGTGAATGCACTGATTTTCTGGTGTAAATATATTGATTTTCTGGTTTCAATATATACTTAGCAAAACAATTAGCACCCCCCCCCCCCTGAAATTACTGCCACCGAATCATTAGACAACAGCGCCATCTGATGCAAATTTGATTTGCACATCTGAAAATTTGTTCAACAAAAAATCTTTAATTTGAGGTTTCAAGCTTTAATAGAGTGTAGAGAAAATTAATTTTGATAAAATGTGTCAAAGTTATGACAGTTTTAAAAATGCCAAAAATTTAAGGGCAGGGGCGCTAATTGTTTTGCCGAGTGTATATATTTTCTGGTTTCAATATATTTATTCTTGTTACGTTTTTCCGAGTTTCTTGTTTCGTATTTTAAGGTGCAAATAGATTTCTGACAAAAATCATAAAACAATGAACTAACTAAATAGAATAAGCGTTCAAAAATATGGATCAATTCGTTCCACTGTTTATATTGTGTATGATTGGTAGCACTGATACTTGAATACAAAATTAGCTTTGTGTATAATTGTTTTATTGTGTAATGTGTGTAATGGTATTACTTGCGATGAATAAAAAAACAATTCTCAGGGATTTCAGAAGTAGAAACAAAAAAGAATTGTGTAGTCGACCTCAAATCAGTATTGTTATTTCATGGAAATTGCTGTACCAATTTGAAATATAGCAGTGGTTTTATACCTTACAGAATAACTTGAAGATGACATATATAAATCAATCAGAAAAAAATATAATCAGTAAGTACTAAAAACAGTAATCTCAAAATGAGTAGAATACACAAGTTTATAAACAAATGATGTAATCTTAATAATAAAACGGTTTTTTTTTCAGGTTATGATTGATGAATACATAAAAAATCTGGACTAATTTCCTTGACAAATTCTTAAACCATGTTGCAAAAACTTAATCTGGGCGACTCATACCTTTTCTTATCGTTTTTCATTTACCTAGTAAGTCTTGAACATACTTTTTGAATTGTCTATTTTTAATATTGAACAACACCATTGCAGTTTGAGCAATATGTTTCTGAAAATTATAAAGAGGGATGAGAAAAATTACAGAGAGAACGATTTTTTTCAACTATTCAAAAATGTATTTACCCAGCTGTTTTGTGTTAAATATTTACAAAATGTCGAATTACGCTTATTATAAATTCTTAAATCACCGATTCATAACTTAGATAATGCAAACAAGCGATAAATGTCGATAATGACAGTTTTCTTTGTTTTTTTTGTTAACAGAATTCAGTAGTTTACAACATTGAACGATGCATATAAATTGTTCATTAAAAAATGAAATTCAACAATAATTCTTGAAACGTAACAATGTAAACGTGAACAACTGTAATAATTAGTTCTACACGCGCAAAGAAAATGATTGTTCATCCAATGAAAGAAATAAATAAGATTCGATGTCTCTCAACGATGTGAATGGCATCGGACGATAACCGGGACCATCGCGCGTGTCTGTTAAATGTGATTAATTTTAACGAATACTATAATCTTAAAACTAGGAATGCAGAAACGCCCATTTCTGAGCTTCATGATAATATGCATCTTTATCATTCATATATCTGTTTTTTTTTTTTAATTTCCAATATAATCAGAGTTCTTCCGATTAACATTTTTGAAATTTACAAATAATCAAGATCACAATTTGATAACATTTTTCTAGTTTTACAATTTGATTTTTCTTCGTTTAGTCGTATTTTGTGATACTTAACAAAATTTTGTACATTAGTTTTTTTCTATCAGAAATGGTTTGTTATAATGTAATGGGATTCAATCGTATCGTTTTGGTGTACAATTTAGTAATTTCTCAGTGATGGACGCTTCTACATCTGTGTATGGATCTTAATGAGGAAAGGTAACACCAGAGTTGGGCGCTTCTTTGAAAACAGTTCGGCATCTTTTGTGAAAAGACAGTAGCAGTGATATTACAAGCTAGTTCCTTGTACAGATTTTTCCCGATAGAATTGAAAGATTTCTATTGAAGTTAATTATTGATTAAAATTTTAATTCATACTTTAAACTACAATTAAATGAAATAACGTTTTAAACAATTATAATTTTTATTAAATTTGTCTGTAATATTTTTTCAATCATTTTGATCGTTCTTTTTTGTATAAATAATAAAACTGAAAACAAAATTAATTTGCACAAGCTTATTAATGCAAGAAGAAAGGGAAACAAAAATTAGAATATTTTTAGGTTTTGTGATTACAATTTGTTTAATTCCATCAAAACTAAAATAAAACATTAGGATGATAATTGTCAAACAAGGATAAGCAAACTTTCTGAAGAACTCGCGAAATTGCAAATTTTCGTATGACTCGTTGAATAAAAATCGAATTGTCATCATCAGCCACTGATGTTTTGCTTGCAAGAGGAGACCAGTATATCGTTACATAGTAAAAAAGGCCCAAAAACTAACGGGCTATCCAAGTATACGTGCGGCTTCCCACTACAGTCAAAACACGGTCTTATCTCTGGCATCCCAGTCCTTTGATTACTCATTTTTTTATGCTATTCGTCAACTTTCGTTTATTATATATATTATAAAATTTAACTTCAAATCGCGACAATAATTTGCAATGCGTATGATTTATCTATCACGCACAACCACGTAGAATTCATTCGCACTCACATGCGCGCGTGCGCTTACACACTCTCTGTTTTTTTTCTTTTCTTTAAATATTTATATTTATATAATCTATATATACTTATCGCGTATGCATTACCGCATATATCGTGTGTATTTGCATTTTTTTAATGTATCACCTACGTTAAACGAAATCTAGGTTTCTCCTTTTTTTAATTAGTTTTTTTTTTCAATCAACTAATAGAATTATAATCACGCCGTTTCTCATCATCTATTAATCAACTTATCAGTTGGCGCACAATTGCATTAGCTGACTTTTAGTTACTTCTATTGAATAATTCTAATACACGGCGCGCAAAAGCAACGGTCTTTTTGTAACAATTGCAGCAATGCTTTGCATCTCTACATTTACACACATCTCACTCTCTTTCTCGCTTCTTTCTCTCTCGTTTTCTCTCTCTATGATTTTTAAAATTGTTTTTTTTTCCGCACGTGCGTGCAAACATTACTTCCAGTCTTATATAGTTATTACCTTGTTTGTTTTCCGTTCCGAACTTAAAGTTTATAATCGTTTTACAATAACAAAAACTACCCTGTCCAAAATGTTCAGCGTTGGAAAAGTTTGTTCAATCGATTTTGTTAAATTAAAGAGCCTTGTGATTTGCAGTCAAATCATATATGCACTTGTATGTTTATATATAAATGATACATGATACATGCTGTTCTAATTACATTTTAGTACTTGAATATTTCATTACGGTTGCATAAATTTCGTATAGAAACGAAAATAGCTCGTCAATGTATATATTCGTCATCTTCATGTTTTTATTTTCTTTTTCTGTACGAAATTAAGGTTCTTTTCTTTTTTTTATTTTTGTTAGCTGCACGCTGTACAACATTAACAACAATCACTAAAAAATGTTTCAACGTGTTACTTACAACGGTATCGACAAATAATCAGACTTTAGTTTTCGCACAGAGATTCGATGTGGTATTGTTTAGTCGAACAAATTACAATCGAAACTCGTTATTTGTTTTGAAATTTTGTATAAAAAGTTTACATTGTTAAATTAAAAAAAAACTGAGATAATTTACAGGTTTTTTTTTTCATTTAAAAAATTTGATAAATCATTTACAAAAATTTGTTCTGGACATTCGTTTTCCGCATTGTTTCACATTTGAAACCAACTAGATCATTCACTCTCAGACTTAATTGTAACAAGTGCTAGTCTTTTTTTGATTCGAGTATATAGATTCCTTTTTAGAGTATATAAGAAACGAAGAATTGAAATTACGAGAGAAGAAAAATATAGCAATATTGTTCATCACTTTTGAAGAGTAATGTTGTTTATTGGATGGATCACAAAAATAAAATGTATGTTTGTCTTCAATACCAATTTTTTTATATTCATACATAACATAGATCTCAAATCACAATATATTATATATCATAATTTATATCTTCAAAATACATTTACAAAATGAAGTCGTAATTCTAAATGGCACTTATTTCTGTACGAACTTTTTCATCGTGTTTGAATTGCGATCAATGTTATTCTAAAAAGAAACCAGTAATAAGTTAAACAGTTAGCATGATAACAATTATTGATCAACTGGAGTGCAGATTGAATTTGAAAAAAATTTGCAGTCAGGTAGCGTTCGTACATAAATAAGTTTAACCATTAACAATAAACTCACTGATTCAATTCTGTACACAACTTTGTACTTTAATCGTCACATGCGCGCACACACATTCACACATATTCACATAATTTATAAGAACCTATACAAATTGGACATTTTGCTAGTTTGAGAAAAAAAATTTTTTTAATAAAATTATTATTTTAAATAAACAATAAAACCTTTTGTAAGATTGATAATTCCAAGTAAAAAGTCGAATCTAAGTATAAAATATTAAAATCACTTTACTCCTCTAAAGCTTACGATAAAACTTGAACAAAATTAATAATCTAAAATATGAATTTGATGATATTAAAATATAATGTCATGTTAAATTGAAATTAAATTTGATGCTGCATCGCATTGAATAGTAATCTAATTATCACTGATCGTTTAAGATATAACATCATATCATTGAAAAAATCATGATACGTAAAAAATTGTGTACAGTGTATCAGGGATTAATAATAAGTATTTAGCGCTAAAAAATAATTCACATAAGTGGAAATCCAGATTCTTCTAATTCGATTGTTTCAAGTCTTTGCGTTATTTTTTTTTTACAATTATTATAATAGACTTCCACACGATAAAAAAGTACAGCGAACATTTTTTTCGTAATAAAAAAGATTTCTTTTTTAACAGTACTTAATAACACTAATTATATCATCGAGTCCAATATTGCTTTCAAACACTTCCGCTACCCGAAGTTAAAACATTGTTAAATTAGTTAAAGTTAATAATTTTCATTGAAATGCATACGATTTAAAACAGTACTTATTTGAGTCAGTGATAGACACGTTTTTGAAGTCAAATATTGATCTGAGCACTGATTTCAATCAATCAATCAGACTAAACAGTCCAGGGAACAATATATTCAATTGGGATAAACGTAAATTTTAAAAAACATTGTTTGAACATTTTAAAATCAATGTAACAGTATTTCGTAACATTTACAAAGTCAAACGCTATATAACAACAAATTTCTCATAAAACACAACGTTGTGAATTTCAAAAAACTAGTTATAGCACATCGATGTCTGAGTGGGTAGAATCTGTGAATTTCATTTGTGTCTTCTATAGTACGATTAATTTTATGATAAAAATGAATTTTCCAAGAATTTCCCACACAAGCGTCGACGTAATCATAAAAGAACCTGAAATTCGGGAATTATTTTTCAGTCATTTCTTGCAATTACTCAACATTGCTCAATTGGTTCTCAGATTGTTGACCGAGACACTATGTTGGCCTCAAAATACGGAAAACGAATCCCAACGAAGAGCTCGTCTCTATGAAGTTACACACAGTTGTTTATTTTTTGTTTGTTTGTAATACGAAGTTTCTCGCAGGAAGTAATATTTACGTATTTATTACTAAGCGCATTAATGAAGTGCGTTAACAAAACATTAATCCATATTTTAAATTACTCAATTAAAAGCTAACTATTGGTGATGTGTGTGTCGCATTGTACGTGTTTCAACGTGTATGTTTATGAACGCTTGTAATCGTTTATGATGTTTATTATTTTTTTCCCTTGTTCTTAGAGTGATCCTAATACAATACATGTCGCTTGCCACCTTTAAGCTAGACCGAAGCAACCGTTCCATTCATTTTTCGAAAAACAATTTATAACAACGCGAAAACCAAACAAAATGTTGCATCACTTTCTGCTTTTAAGTCAAAGTATATACACTGAGAAAAAAATAATTCACTTAGAATTTCCATCTCGCATTAAACCACTTCGCACTATTCTTCTCTCAGTGACAGGAAAATGATTCTGAGGAATCATTTGTGGATCCAGCCTAACGGGGGCCAACTCGTCATTTTTAGAAAAAAATGCAACACTAATTAAATCGTTCGGAATTGATTTTTAAATGCCACGCTAACAATCACAGATCTCTGCTCGCAGATTTCAATATAACGTTTGTTACAAATTAAAACGACCAATTGGCGTTGCTGGTGCGATTATCCTGAACCAAAGGAAAAATAAACATATTCTCTCAAGTTTTTATGTACAGAAAGTAAGTTTTTTCCTTCGGCCCGGTTTAGTCTGCGTCGACACCAATCCTTTGCATGAATTTGCAAACGACTTAATTAGTTCCACAGCATCCCTAATGTAATCTGCTCGTCTTAAGATCACTCTGACTTAATTTACAAATGTAATAATAATTAATATATACGTTTCGTATGTATCATAACAACCGATAGTTTATGTATATATATTTATATAATATATACACACTTGGCATATACATATAAATACATATAGATTATATCTTATAGTTATATTAATTTTTTCTATATATATATATATAGATCTTTAATATATATACTTTATGCTTCTGTGTGTATTTTATATATAACAATGTTATGTTTAATTAAGGCCCAATACGTTTATTATGAAGGAAATAATCTGCAACAGAAAAAAAGGACAAACCTTTTGTTATTACAGTTTTTTGGAAACTTTGAACGTGAGAAAAGCACAGAGGGAGGGTCCAACTCACCTTGACAGAGCAAGGCGCCGTATCACATACGCTCCACGTCACCTGTTATAGTCGGTTCGCCCTGCGCTGAATCATTTGTTCAGCTATCGACACTGAAGAGTTCTTTATGAAGGTCTGGAAACTGCAGGTGAACTTGCGAACGTTTGAGCTTTGTCAAGGCGTCCATGTGCAAAAGCGATACTTCCCTCAATTCGGGAATTTTAGCCAGCATTGCGTCGCATACCGTGACGTCGCCCTTTATGGGAGCTAAGTGATTTCGTTCTAGTTCAGTCCGCAGTGCTCTTATTACTGCTTGCGACAGCCTCGTTATTTCAGCTTGACCTTTTAATCCCGGCCGATCTGCAAAATATAATGAAATGTTAATTTCACTGTTCGATCCAAGACGAAGGCGGGCGTCACAGACAACCGACAACTCACCAGGACTGAGGAGAACAGCGGCACTGTAGAGCGCGAGTTCGGTTTCAGTTAGTTTCAATTCTGCGATACTTCTAGCCAACTCGAAGACACAAGAAACTAGTTTCATTTCCGCCGTGTCAGTTGTGAAGAACGCATCTTGAGGCAGCATAAGATCACCGTACAGTACACAGTTTTGTTGAAGATCGAAATACCTGCTCATTCGCAGCACTGCGAGTTCGAAAGATCCTAGACAAAAGATTCAGATTGATATTAATCATATACGCTCTTTCAGATTTTAACCATGATTAAAAAGTACTTTGTTTTAAATAGTACTTAAAAATATATGTTAACATGTATGTTTTTATATGCAATCCCATACATATGACATTTATTTTGAGCTACATAAAATATTGTCTATCATACATTTTCAAATGGGTAAATTATAATTTCTAAAATGTAGGTTTCTTAAAAATTGTTGTTCGAACTTTGCTTACCAGCTTTCAGTAACACGATTTGATCATCCTGTGATAGTCTCATAAATCCTGGCACCATTTTTGCAAATTCGATGATCTGCTGAATGACTGTCGTCAGTTTTTGGGCGCATTCAAGCCACAGTTGTTCGTGGGACATGTTCTGGTACATCATCACTCTGCTCAGCTCGTGGGGCTTGCGGAAGGCTTCGTGAATCTGCTCGGTCGACTGCAAACATGTCCTTGTGTGTGCGTCTGCTATCGTTTTAGACAGTAGCTCGCTAATTTGCGCTGGGTCTGCGAAAAAAGTTCATCGTTATCATATCATCGTCATTCAAAAATCAACGTCTTCACAAATATAAAATGAACAATAATCAGCTTGTGCTTTTGGAAGTCGAACATTTGAGAGACCCTCGATCATGCAAAATATCTCGAATTAATAAAATTTTGCACGAAAACAATATGAATTATTTTTGTAATAAACCAAAAAAAATATAATAAAAAATAAATATTTCTATGTTTTTGATTTATTTCAACAATTTTCATCCATAAATGAACAACGAAACAGGATCACAGTGATCGGTCGCAAAAGTAAGCTCAACACATAAAGATACAGAAAATATTTGATGCTGCTTTGCGTTTTCTGAGTGGTAGAACATTTAGAACATTCAATGCATTTTTAAAATAAGTAAATTAAATGTTAATTTTTAGTTAAAAAAAAGTAGAAAAAGCGACACCACATATTAGCATGGGCATACTCTGTGCTGTTACGTTTAAAAATAACGACGTGAATAGTGCAAGAATTGAAGGATACATCATTTTGTAATTCGACATACGTCGTGAAAAGAACCAAAGTAACAACATCAGTGCATTATGATGATGCATTTCTCAGACTTTTAATTGTGTAAGTATGTTTTACTTAATAATATTAAAAGGATTATTAAAAAAAAAGAAAGCAAGGAGAAGTTTTTTTTTTTTTTTTTTTTTTTTCAGAAATTTCCATCGATCATTATTTTTTGAATGTTTAATGTGCAGTTGGAATGTTTTTTTTTATTTTTTGAAACACGACCAAAAACAAAAGTTGACTCTCGAAACAAGTTTTTTTTTTTTTTGGATAAAAATAAAATTGTTTTCCCTCACAATCCTCAATTTAACGAAGGAAGTGAGTTAATCCCAGTACTTCGAGAGTGTCATAGCGTGTTTTTCGTATTCCAAAAATATACGTGCAATATCTTGACGAATATTTATAGAAATTCCCAAAGCTTAAATTTGAATCACGGGGATGGTCGAATCCGACAATCTCTTCTTTTGAATGCGCAAAAACTTTTCAACTTGGGACCTTTTCGACAGATCTCTCATCCGTTATTTACTTTTGATCTCTTTTTCTGTTTCGTTTTTTGACTTTGAAAAACAAATGAAACAAGTGCATTGATAAGTAGTGGCGTAGTAGTAGTAGGGGGGAGCCATTTGAAAAAACAAAAATCATTTGATGTCTCTCACTTGAGTCATACTTCTGCTCTAGAAGTGACGCGGATTGAAAATAACTTTGATGGATGAGAGTTCGTTTGACTTGATCTCCATGTGGCCGAGCAAGAGTCTCATAGAAAAGTAACGAACCGGACTTGTTCTATTAGACCCGGGACAAAATGTGTGATCCTACGGCAGACATGCTCATGCAAAGGGACACAAACATAGCCTCACATCTCGCAAAGGACATACTGGGCAGAGTGGGAACTTCATCGTCCTCCGAAGGATTGTTAATCCTTTGCTGTTGATTACTGAGGAACGTTGTCGAGTCAACCATAGTGTAGGAACCGTGTGCAAGGGTGCCAAGATCGACTGTTTCTTGTTTGACCGCAACTATTCCTCCACCACTCAAGGAACCGCTACCGGCGGCCGCAGCGGCACCGGTTCCGTTGTTACTATTCAAATTGCTGGCGCCGCTATTATTACCGGCAGCTCCGGCCTCGCCACTATCTCCACTAGCACTACCACTACCCCCATGACCACCGCCACTATTGGCATTCCCACCCCCACTGCTTCCTCCAGTGTTACCACTTCCGGTCGTCGATGCGGACAGTGGCTTCCCTACTTTAGGCCATAACAAAATAATCAAAAGTTTGACCACAATGTTTAGGAGAGTAAACAATTGATTAAAAGCTCACTCTGATCTAAAGTCAGATATCTCGCTTTGTATAAAATATTTGTAACCATGAGTTTGTTGCTCTAGACAGATGCAGCGAGAAAAAAGTACGTTTCGAGATTAGGAGATGAAGTTGAGTTTCCAAGTTAGTTATTATTAATGTAACAATCGATTAATTGAATCGGAGGTTAAAGCGACAAGACAGTAGGGTATACGAAGCAACAGTGACGTATGATTTTCTCAGTGTAAACGTCTAGATAACTGTAATGGTTATGAGATTGGTGTGAACATTCGTCAAGACGTGACACTCACCGTTGGTCACTATGTTCGGAAGTACTCCGGTGGCAACCACGGAAGGTGTGTCGGGGGCCACGACATCCACCTGGGTCGGCGTCGGTCGCGGATCGTAAGCCGTTGTACTGTCCACGTAATCGGCGCTCAGCTCGTAGTTAGTCATTGCTTGGTGGTTGTAGTAGCTCGAGCCGCCGGTGCCTGGGCCCGACGACGCGTACTCATTGTTCCCGTATGTGTACCTGCAAAACACCAAACCAACGACCATTTTAATAGAAGCATATGAACCACCCGAACGTTTTGGAACTTTTGTCTACGGACAGTCTACCGGCCCTGCGAAATACTGACCCGCCGTTGTACGAATGGTGTTGATCCGAGCTGCTCGGCGTTTGATGTTCGAACACACTGCTGTCAGGCGCCGTCTCAGAAGCTGCTCTCATCTGGGCTCTGTGAAATCTCACTTCGTCCTCCACCTTCTCCCTCTGCTTCTTTGACATCCGCCCGAACTTAACGGCTGCAAATTTCAACATTTTAAAGCTTCAATCGATCGTTCAACCCGAAGATTAGGCAAAACTTTCTCCATACAATTTAACAAATTCAACCAGTAATTAAATACCTTTTAAATAAAAAGACAAACAGTTTTTATTGTTTCTTTCTTCTTTTTTTTTTTTTTTTTTTACTTATTTACGTATTTTCTAACTTGTGTTCAAATTCTTCCAGGTGCATCATTTTGGATTGCAAAATGTATTCAGCGAGAAAAGATGTTTGGCTGATAAATTGGATCGAAATTCGATGGGGAAGGTTGTTTTTTCCACATCAGGATGAAAAAGCTCCTCGGTTATAGAACGCGGAAGTAGCATAAGATCAACGGCTGCAGTGACGTCACGAAGAGGGACGAGAATACTACGTCACACTTCTGGCAAATGGATGTGATGTATACGTGACGTGTATATGAGAGTATTCGCACAGACACCAATGTATGTGGTTTAACTACGAGGAGGAAGCGATCCGCTTTTGTTGATTGGTTGCTGCACCATGCTCACCGACCACGTGATTGATGCCAGACGACTAATCAACAACATGTCATTCCGAAGATGATACTTTATGGACATTTTTCACACTATCTTTTTTTACAAATTAGGACTCAGAACTTAAAAAATAACAAAATGAAAATGAAATGTAAAAAGAATTTACAATTTTTTTAACAGAGTAAGATTCAGAACTAAAAAAGTGTGGAACATGAAAAAAAGGTGCGAATGTTGTTTTATTAAATTTTTATTTTTAAACGTGGATTTTGTTAGTTATTTATTGTGACACTTTTTGTATGTTTTAAGAGGAGGAAACAAAAATTAGTACAAAATGAAATCTAAGAATGATTCATTTTGAATACGAAAAGAGTTCGGAGTCGAAGAGAAGGACAGAGAGATATGCGGCGGGATGCCGAAGAGAGGGTGATCGACCGTTTCACGAACAGACAGAGACGCCATCAGGAAGAATACACATTCTGACTGTCTCCACTCGATGCATTTATTTCTGGTGCTGAATATAGCATTTAAAATGAGGCGGTATATCTTATCACTAGACGTGCGTCTTCTATTTCTTTCACATTGCGAATTCAAAATTGAAAATTTACTCAAAGTTTGCAGTTTTAAATTCGTCTCATTATTCAGCGCTTACTGCTTTTATTTATTCAAAAATTATAACTACAGAAATTGAAGGGGGGGAAAAAAACCTGGAAACAAAAGCAAAAGAAAAGAAAAAAAATAATTTGAAAGACATGGATCAGAAATAAGCTTAGTGAATAATAAAATGTTAATTCTGAGATAACAAACTGCAAGGTGCGGTTTTAGTTTAAAATTTATAATTTGGTTTGACCGTTATTTTGTGTGGAGCGTTGGTTTTTGTAAAGGCAAAAGTCTGCACGTATGGCTGATATGTTCATTGGTCCGCATATGCAAGTACGAATGCGCGTGCTTGAGTACACTGTACCGTTACACGAAAATACAGTTTTAGACAGGACACGCGGACATCCACCTAATGGACATTGCCATTTACCGCTATTCTTACATATCATTTTTATTACACCCTATTTTTCTTTTTCTTTCTTTTTTTGTAACGAAATGAAATTCGTACTGATGTCATTTAGTTTGAATTAAAAAAAAAAACATTAAAATCAGTAGCTTGTGAAACATAACAAACGAATATATCAAAGTTAAAACTTTTCTTCGATGTCGATAAGAAATCGAGGATGATAAAGGGTCATAAACCTCAAATGTGCGTGGACTGCAAGATTGACATAAGTGCATTTTCACAAGATTCCATGTTACTTATTCGTTGGACTCTTACGCTGTTTAGATTAGATTAGTTTGTTTCTCGTCGATAAGGCGAGACTTATGCCTCATTCAATAGTAGTTTATTTGTCGCTTCCTTTTTTATTGTCTTGATATGAGCGATATAAAAGTTACCGGGCCTTTTTTTTTAACAATGATAAAAAATTTGGACAGAGAAATGCTTACCATCTCGAGACATGCCAAGCCTTAGGCACTTTTGTAGCCGACAATACTGGCACCTATTTCTGTTGACTCGATCGACCACGCAGTTCTTGTTCCGTGGACATTGATAATTTACGACTGATGACTGGGACCTCCTGAAGAAGCCCTTACATCCCTCACATGTGATAACTCCATAATGAACGCCGCTGCTTTTATCACCACAGACCTTACAGGGTATTATTTCAATCTGAGCTGAAACAACAAAAAAATCCATTTTTATTTTCAATTTCATCTTTAACAATGACTACGTTTATAATTGTACATTTTATATTAAAAAAATTGTAACATTTATAAATATTGTAACGAATTTCGAGAAATAATGTTGGTATGCATTTTTGGGATGAAACAAGTAATCGATCACGTTGAAAGCTCGAAAATATTGATCCCTACCGTTGAGAAAAATCAATGTTGGAAACGTGGGCCAACTGTTCATATTTTTGAAAATCGTTACGGGACAATAATGATAGAACCATTCGGAGTTGGAAGGAAAAAGTTTTAAACGTCGGCATAGGTCGGTGTGCGTGAAAATACATTGAAGTCATGGCGTAACGTTAGTAGCAATTGTTTCAAGATCAATTCAATTAATCGTTTATATTTTAAGATTATTGGTTTCATTGTTCCAATTATTATTTTTCGTTCATTTTTAAACACTCGTTTATTGATTATCCCAACGTGTCCAAGTGTCTCGTCGTTCATTTTTATTATTTTTCAATATTTAAACTAACGGTTAATTATTCAAAAGTTGTTAAAACTTGATTAGATTGAAACCCCGCCTCCCCCAAAAAAAACAAAATTTTTGACATGTTCCAGATAATTACACAATGAGATCGGGCTTTGAATTAATTTCAAATTCATGTCTAATAAAAAGCCATCAACCGTTTTATCAGTACATCATTTACTTATCAGATCATATTATTTCAGAAATAACCAAGCTGTTAATCAGACATTAGACTCATTAATTAATTATATTCATCTGAAACGAGACAAAAAAATGTCCATATCAGAAATAACATTTGTTTACCGTTTTGTACAGTTATAAAACTTCCCCGACAATCTAATCGACTCTCAATTAATACAGATATCACCATCGGCAAAAATTTCATCTACTTGAAAAAAACTCTTCTCGTAACATCAATGTGACATAACATATTTGACACTCTGCCAAACCAGCAAAAAGTTACGACAAATTTTGCTTCATCATAAATGTAATCTTGATTTTACCAAAATATATTTTATTTCCAAGATGTTCTTTTTAATTGCAGACAATGATAACATCAGTCATGCTTGGTAATGTTTATTAAGAAAAAAAAACTGAATAAATAAATAAATAAAATTAAGGACAGGAGGAGTTTATTTGCATAAATTTTATTGATTTCCACGTGATGATCAAATATACCTCGTATAGAGTTAACATGAATTCTGCGACCATCCGGTGAGTTATTAACGGGACCTTGGATGCAAGTCGCGGATGTTAATCTCGATTGAGGACTCGTGCTGTCCGCTCTCCAGGTTGAGCCGCGAAACACTGTCGAATTCTCCATGTATGTACGTTTTGCTATCGAAACATTCTAAATTTGTGTTCCTGCGATTGTTTAGCGAACGACGGTGATATTCATGCGGCGTACGAGAAAAAAACCTAGTTTGCGAATTTCACAAATTTATCTCCCTCGATAAAACGGCATTTCAATTCTTATCAGCTAGAGCTCCGCTTCATCTTTCGCTCATTTATCAGCGTATCACAGCCAAGAGCTAAAAATAGATCTCCCGCGCCTCTCTCGTCATAGTTATGATTTCGAAAAATAGCCGATCATTTTTGATCCGAGAAGGAGAGTTGCTAATAAGTCTGGCAAACTGCTTGCACCATAGAGCTCGAGATTACATAACGAGAACGATGAACCCGGAGAGTATACAGTCACATAACGCGCGCTACTGTTCTGTTTTTCATTTCTCGAAATGCACACTCCCCCAGATCTGATCTTGACGGAGTGAGAGAAACAACGAGGGGTCATATTTTTTTTGTTCGTTTCGTCAGCGGAACATCACTCATTCATCCCAAACAGCTTCCGATGGCAAATCTTTCGATCGCGGACTTTGAGTTTTGCGACATTATGTCGTTTGGATAATGTTCTCATCGACGCATCGTTGGAATGATTGTGGCCGTCCGAGCTGGGACCTGAATGATGACGACGATGATGACGATGACAGCAGTTGACACATTGGCACTACGGGCATTCACACTTTCAGAGATCGGAAACTAACGAAAAGCGCCCTGCACACAACTGACGCCTGTATATATTCTTCTTTTTTTTCAGGGGGCCTCTGAGAATCAAGACACCTCGAGCGAGTGCAAGCAAGAAAGAAGGAAGCAAGCAAAAGAAACCGGGCGAACGTTGTTTTTCGGGGGACCAGCGTAGCTTGGCATCTCACAATATGTCAGAGTCCCCACCATGTCCGAGAGTCGTGCAGCCAGGTCACTGAACTGTGCGCGCCTCCGCCGATGATTCCCGAGTACCCTCGCCTTCTCCTTCTCCTCACTTGAAGCGGCGATGTGTCGTCATCGTCATCGCAATACAAACCCTCTCCTCCTCCGCCTTTGCTCCGAATATCACATGGATCAGCGGCACATTCCCGATCCGGCTGCTACTTAATGCAAAACTAAAGTGTTTCCAATTTCGTGATTCACCTTCTTATAATACATCTCTTTAACCATGCCTAGGCTTCCGCTTCCGCTTTACTTTTGTTTATCATCCAAAACTCGCGCGTTTCGTTTCAATTTGTGTGCACGCTATGACCAACGATGTTGTTCTTTCTAACTAACAAAGCCGTGCAAGTTTATGCACATTTTGTACTGCTAACCAAAGTTAACGAGAAGTAAAAAAAGATGCTCATGTCTGGTTATCGATTTCTTTTCTTTTTTAAAAACATTCTTTTTACATCTTTGTTATTTTTAGTTTAGTTCTCTTTGTTAATTTTTAATTAACTTTGGTCTTCTTTTCAATTTTATACTTAATCCATGGTCAACGTTTTTTAATTCAAAACTTTGAGAAATTATGTTTTAAAGAAAAACAAAACTCTTTATTTTGCACTGTTTGAAAATTTTGTTTGATCATCGTACGCGAGCTAACGAGATGAATGGCACTTGTCTTATTACTCTTTAATCAATCGTCACCGATTACGTGAACAGGCGCACGAAAACGCACCAAATTGTCGAATGCGTTATTCATTTTATCTGACCTTTTTCTTTTCCGCACTGCTATCTTTTACGGCCGTTCTTTTTTTTTTTTTTTTTTTTTTTTTTGCCGACCACATTGAATTCGAGGGTGGAAGAGCTCTTACAGGTAATCTGATCTGATGATAACAAATGTTTGCTTTTATCTGTTTTGGACCAGACGTTTTTCCCCTTTTTGACTCTGTGAAAAAAGAAAATCTTTTTTTTTCTGTCATGGTCCACGAGCATTTTCAGTTTCGATTGTTTGTATTATCTTAAATACACGATTCGGTGTGTTTCATCGTAACTCGACTGGACAAAGTTTGACCACAAAAATGTAACTTTGTGGCAAAAAATATCAGACTAGTTCAGCGACCTTTGAGCACTCCCTCTGAAACATCACGCTTCTTTTGTGGTACGTTATGATTTCGTAATGCGATACTCTGACAAGACCGACTATTAGTCGACACCGGAAGAGATACACAGCGCATTTAATGGATTCGATGTTTGCTTACTTAACAATAACAAAACCCATGTTTATTCGAGATTATTTTAGTCCATCTTTACGTTTTCCCAACATTTGGACTTGTATAGTGAACATCCCAGGTTAGTGCTCCCAAACGGTCAGTTTGTTTACAGATGTTGACTCAATGAGTAATAAAAATGTTGAGTGTGAATTTTGAAAAGAAACAAAGTAATACAACAAAACGTTCGTTCTACGGGATAAAATAAGAAGGAAAATTTAATGAATCTATGAATTATTTATTGATTTTCATTTCACGAATATGCAATTAGGTTGTAATGTCAATGAAAATTGCAACTTTGTCGTTTTCAGATATTCCAATGAAATTATTTTATGAAAAGCCTTTACTCGATTATGCGCGCTGAATGGATAACTTAAAACCCTTCAACCTTAAACGTCACGTCCTTGGATAATGCAGTCTCATTCTTTAATACGCCTCTCCTTTCTTCCTATTTGTCCTATTGCATGCGGACCACAATCCCATGCCTTTTCCTTTATCCATTTTATTTTTAGAATATCTAGATAAAATCTCCCATCTTGGATTTATTTGTTAATGAAAATTGCTATTCTAAACTTCCAATTATACAGTAGTCTAAAAAAACTCCTGGTAGATATAAATCTCGACATTTCAAAGTTTATTATAAAAATCGTTCATGAAATTGTACGGAGAAAAATTTTCGGTTACACCTATAATAGGTATAAAAGTTTCTTGCAAGGTTAACAAGTTGTTTGACAGTACTAATGTGGCAAACGGCTCTAGATAGAAGGAAAGCCGTCTGTCAGGGCTGTGATTAGTAAAACGAATGTAGATCATAATTTATAATATGGGTTTATAGGTAATACAGAAAAATGTAGAAAAGTTTACCGTTAAATTAATATTTCTACCGATAAAAAAATCGAATGAGATTTATTTATAGAATAGAAATGACTATAACGTATAAAATATGTTATGAATCATGAAATATTTATTGAAATCTGCAGACGTTTGTCATCAATAAATTTTAGATACTTTAATTGCTCTGTTTCATTTAATAATGATTAATAAATACTTTTTTTTGCAATTAGAAAATTTATTTAAAAAGTGACATTTGAACTTGGTATTTTTATCATGTCGCCTGATGTATAATTCACGAAAGTTTGGAGAATGTTTTTTTCAAGAAAGATTTTTAAAAATTAACGAGTTTTTAGAATTCATGGCATGATTTCATTGGTTGTAAAATTGTACGTTGAAGGAAGAATGACTATTTAAATTAGTATCAACATTGACAATCAGTTGTAAAATCACGATGACACTGTAGAACTTGGTAACGGTTGCTTTCTTCAACGCAGACAAGAATGATAGTTACAGTTTCCTTATGAGAACGATGTGGTAATACGTTGCGACACTATCGTACCGGTGGACGCACAGCGGCTGATTAAGTTGCCGATGCCAAGCTCGCAGTGCTTTCGAAAAGATTGTCAAATTTGGACAGTGGAACAAAGATTCGATCTGAATTAATGAACATTTTCTAATTTTAACTTTTCACATCATTCCCTTTAATTTACTTTTTTTTAATCAAATTTAAATAAGCTTGTGATTTACTCTTTCATTTCAACTTGTTCAAACAAATGCAACAAAAATTTTAAATTAAGATTATTCAATATCTGTACCATATCATCAAGTAAACACAATACTTATTGTTTGATCACTCAAGCTTCGTATACAATCATTTTCACCATAGATTTTACAGCAATTTTTATGAGAATTTCTCATTGTTTGCAGTGTACTTTCGCAATGCAAGTGATAAAGAACAATGCTTCGACAAATCGAACCAATTTTTTTGTTTGTTTATCATTGCAAAAACTGTTTGATAGGGATGTTTCAACATTCATTATTCAAAATGGTACATTTGAAAAATGTTTTTTTTTTCTCTCATTATCTGTTTGAATTAATTCTTTACTTCAGATGAAAAACGAAATTGAAAACAATTTTTTTTTTTCGATTGAAAGTGACTTTGCACACCTTCTCTCTGGTAAATACAACTGTGCGGTTCAACTGCACGCGCATCTGTTTATGGCATCGCAGCAGCGCGACAACCAACTGTTTGCCAAGAGAAACGGGGGGAAAAAACTTTTTTTCTTTTTTTTTTTTTTGATTAACAAAAAAAAGTTGATAAAAAAAGTATGACGGCATGGATTGCAAAAGTTCATGTTTGAATGGTAAGCTAACGTTTTTCCGGCGGTCAATACAAAGTCGACGCGGGCGCCGTTCGGAAAGAAGAATAGTATGCGAGTTGGGACGGTGAACGACCGGGATACGTGCGCAAGCGCTAAGATGCCGCTGACCCAGATGCACAACACGATTGCCGCTCGGTCATTTCCGACGATGCTCGGTCTCCCTCGAGCGACGCGAACGCCTGCCTGACCCACATCGGTTCGCGCCACTTGCCATCGTTCTCCATCACTTGTGGCAAACACGTTGACCAAATGTTAGGCCTTAGATAGCCATCTCATATTTATAAACAAATCCCCATCGAATCATTAAACAAACGCTATTCCCTTTGCAACATTTTGAACCGCCCGGAAAAGTTGTTCGGAAGGAAAATTTCGCAATTATCCAATTAACACCAACGTGTTAGTTTATTGATTTGCATGGTTGCGCTAATGAAATTAGTTGTAATTTCGCCGCTAAGAGGTTTTAATGGGCGAAATCAAAATTACTTCTATCAAATTTGCATTCTGTTTTTTTAAATTTTATTGATTTATTTTCTGTTTGATTTTTGACCACTGGAAAAAAAAACACAAAAAAAAAAAACAAATTTTGAGTGGCATAATCAGGACAACTTGTTAATGTCATTTCCGAGTTTTGAAATGTTCGCTTAAAAATTTGCCGCAGTATAGCAAAGTACTGTAACAATTCTGGCGTAAGAGCTAGATCGGCTAAAAGCAAGTACCCGTTGTCCGGTGTGACGTAACAAATTGAAAGGGAATCGTAGCAGCCTTTCTTGATGATCCGAATCACGATCCGTACATCAGTCTGTTTGTCTGTCTAACTCGTATCTTTTGGTTTGTATAGTGCACGTTTAGATGATGTCAAAACAAACTCGATTGTGTCAAAACGAATGGCTGCTGATATTTCGATTGCTGAAATTCACAAATTTGACGAGTAGCGTTTAAAAAGAAAAAATGTAGAAGCTGATGAAAATGAAAAACGTACCCATTTGATTCAATCAATCAGAATACATTTCGTTTGTCAAAACAGAGACTAGTTGAAAAATGTCAGAGCGAATAAAAAAAAAGTATCAGATGTAGTTAAACTTGTGTAACTTTGTTTCAAGTGGTTTTATAGTAAGTTATGAATGTTTAAACACGAATAAACCATGTTTATGGCTTAAAACAAGTTTTATATTGATTCTCGCGAAAGTGCACAATTTTACGTCCGCGGGAGAATGAATCAAATTGAATTTTGATTTTTTTTTCATATTTCAACGAATAATATTTTTTTTTCTCACATTTTTATTACAATTTTTTTTTTTTATTTCACTCATGACGATTGGTTGGCGGTGCATTTAGTGTAATTATAATTGTAATTGCATGATAACAAAACAATAACTCCAAAAGCGGCAAAAAGCTTTTAAATCAGAAAAACAAGCGAAGTTGAATAATTAGTGAAACTAATGGTCAATTGAAGATTTATGATATAACACATGGTCTTTATACGACTCTGACATCTGTGACATAATACTCTCGTTTGAAAATAGCCGTATTGTAAAAGTCGTCAATTTTTCAGTTTAATATATATCAGTCCGTATACAGATCAGTTGAGGGAGGTGCGGATCACGGCTATTTAATTTCTTAATTTATGGTGACACTTTGGGACTAATGATGGAATTAATATTTTCATGCCATATGTAATGAGGTGGACTGATTAAAAACATTAAAATGTAACATCCCAGAGTAAAAATGTTTACTTTCAAATTTCAATGTTTAACTTTTCAACATTCCAATGTTTAATGCAACAATTACAATAATTTGCTGATTAATTGCATAATGTATTTATCGAATTTTGGTTTAACTTTTTATTGATTTCTTTGTTATCACTCAATAACTATTAATGATTCGAAATGTTTAGTCTGTAATGTCTAGTTGGTCCAATTTATATATCACAATAATTGTCTCATTGGTCGGCAGAGGTGAAAGGCTTATCTAACATGTTCCCAAGGTGTCCGTTATTTTAGTTATTTATGTACGTACACAAAACTGGCGAGGAAAAAACAGTCAATGATTCCGGTGACAAAATTAGTCTCGGTGTCGCATGTCCCGACGTATCTTTTTTGGTTACAATCCTCGGACAAATCTTCTCGCGGTTTTCCCTTTTTCTGTCATTCTCTCTCTCCCTCTGTTTCCACCCCGCTTGTGTTTTGTCGCAGAGAAAGTTGAAACCGGAAGTTCTATTTCGTCTACACATTTGTAACACGTTGATGCATTTTCATTCCACGAAAAAAAAAAAAAAAAAAAAAAAACTTTTTAACAAAACTTTAAATTCCAAATTTTTTAATTTTTATAAAAATATAAAAAAAAAAAATAAAAAAAAAAAAAAAAAAAAAAAAAAAAAAAAAAAAAAAAAAAAAAAAAAAAAAAAAAAAAAAACAACTTTTTCACAAGCCTGTAAAGTCCAACTTTTTTCATATTGATACAACTGTAAACAAAAAACTTTTGAAAAAAAAAACTTTTTTTATATTAAAATTTTTTCTATTCAACTTTAAATGTAAATAATAGAAAATGAAAAAAAAACAACTCGAGAAATGCAGTGAAATATATATAAAGGTAAAAAATTGTAAAGTGATAATTGAAAATAATTTTTTGATCGATGAAAAAAAGTCTCTTTTTCAAATGATGGAAAAATCTTTTGATTCATTTCAGAGGCATTATTAAAATCACTTGTATTTATGACAAAAAAAAGGCGCTGAGTGTTGTAGCGCGATCTTTCCGTCTAATTGTTGTCAGCTCTCTTTATATAAATCTTTCCTCAAATACTGCAATAGCGAGTGCAGTCGATTGTTAGTTTGTGCGTATCGTCTAAGCTCTCGACGCTTGGCAGAAAAAGAAACAAGGAGGGAGATACGTCTTTAGAGCGAGCCGGCGAATAAATGACAAACGAATGGACGGACGAGCGTCGACGTTTAGCTCGCCTGTGTGTACGCGCATCGTTGCACAGTGCATGCACCTTCCAGAAGTGTGGGTGACTTGCAACGGTGTTAGCGCGAGCGTGTAACTAGGTCGCGGGTTCGACAACTTCAGCCAAGGCTGTTTAATCAGTGGTTCTCAGTCACTTTATGCGCGTTTTCTCTGATACATTTCTAAACTTCTATACTAGACAACGTTTTATACTCTTTGGGCTTCGTTTTTCATGCGATTCGCTCTTTTTTTTTGTCGATGCATATTTCATTTTTTTTCAACTTCCATTCATAAAAACTATATAACCGGCCTGGATTTTTCAAGCTTTTGTGTTGTCGTACTTTGAAAACAAGTTAAACATGTATCTTTTTGATTCCGTTGATTAACTCATTTTTTTGTATTCGATTAAAAATCTTCACTTTTAATAGCCATTGCGATGATCTTGCTTCGGGTTGGTTCATATTGGTCACGTGACTTTTAACGCTTTTATTCGCGTTATGATTGATCTAAAACCATCACGTGATTCGAATAAGCGGCTAGTTTCAGTTTTATTCACAAAATATCGAATTTTGTTATTCAGTAGAAAAATATCAAATAGGAATAAGAAGAAAAGATTTTAAAATATAATTTAAAAAGTATTAGATAAAAAAAATAAAACGATAGGCAAAATTGTATTCAAAAAGTTACAAAATGAGACTATAGTTTATGAATATACTGTAAATGCATATTAGATGTAATTATATCGGTTTGTTATTGAATAATAGATGTAAAAAGTTGACTACAATAATATAAACAATTAATTTAAAGAAAGGCAATTCAAAGCTCAAAATGATTACAACATGAGCAAAGTTAATATAATTTAAACGAGTACAAAAGTAATATAAGCAAAATGGACAAGAAAAAGGTTAACTATTTAAAACGTTATCCTAATAATAAAAGTAATAGATTTGTTGTTTTTTAGGTTTGAAATAAACAAAATTTGCATTATATCAGATTGCATTAAAAGTGGTCAATCATTAAATTGCTAAAGTAAAAGCATAAAGCGTGTTTTTTCTGGTATATTATAATTTGATATTAACTAAAAATAGACTGACGTTTAACATTTCCTAATACTACCTTTTTAAGATTTACATCATTTTACCTCTCTGGATAAAATGTTTACGAAAAGTATGTAACCGAGAAAATCGTTTACCTGTAACAGAAAAAGAGAACAGTAATTAGTTATACGTTAGGCATAAGGATTAAAATATTCAGTTTGGTAGAAAATGATATCTTGAATTATAAATCTACAGCTTGTTATTAATTGTAAAATTTTGTAGTTTAGATTAAAGGTTCGATATAACGATATCTGAAAATAGATATACAAACTAAAGTTGATTTTTCTCAATTACAAATGATCTTTTGTTTAATTAGGCTACAATTTTTTTTGTTCGATCGTCCATCAAGTTCTTTGACACCTTAATTGCAGCTAGCATTTTAGTTGCATTGGATGCGATTCTACTCTGACAGCTCGTCGATTTGTCACGGTAACTAAGTCATTCAAATCGAATCAAATCGCTGAACCATTTGAAATAAATAAAAACGCAAATAAACATTGTTTCTAGCAGTTAGATTTTTTTTTTGTAAAAACGACACAGGGTTTGGTCTATCTGACACATTCGAGGTCCATTTATTGATATTATTTTTACCGTTTTATATTAAAATATTGTTTTCTAAAAAAATCCTATTTTTTTTTATTAATTAAATTATAAAGTAATTAGGTTAAAAGTTATAAAATAATAGATGAAATAAAATTAATGGCTACTATTTTGGAACTCGACATAATTTCCCTCAGTTAATAAAGTTACGCATAACAAAATTTGAAGTTTCAACGGAATATTACATGTTAAAATTCGATGTAGCAGGGAAAATATTATTCATCATCTTTCAATTTTGCGAAACAATCTGCATATTTCTACTTAATCCAAAATCAGTTCAATTTTGTATATTTCTTGTCGAATGATTAATTCGATCATAAATTGAAGTACCTAATTAAAACAGTGTCGACTGACCACGCGTATAGTATTTCCTTGGTTCATTCACAAACCTTCGGCAAGCGATCCGTTGGACTAACGATTTTCAAACGACAACAGAAGAAAAAAAACTGTGATCGGATAAAGCCTGAGCGAGAGCTTTAAGCTCTAAATTGAGCTTGAAATGCAGACGTGGCGATGAAATGAAAACTTTCTATCGATGAGACGCGGGGCTATTGGTCATTGCACTTCGGTCGATCCGAGATACGCGCATCCTCGGGTAAATAATATGCGTGGCTATATGTAAACGCACGCGCGCACGTGTATATTTATATACACGCACATTATATATAAGAGCTGCGCCTAGAACATCATTTTAATAGCATAGCACATATAATATGATTTATACATGATGCACGATAGCGGGCTAACGTATATCCAGCAGTGGGAGGATTACATCATCTTGAACTGTAGTTCACTTTAGTAATCAATAATCCACGTCTTTCTTTTTCGCTTACGTCATCCTGTCAGAGAATCGCTCGAAACCGGTAGTGCAATGCACGCCTACATCGCGAATTCATTTTAAATTAATCAAATTTCTTGCTAACGATACTCTCTGCTCAAGCCTGCCAGCTACTGTCAAGTCCTCAAATCAGACCAGTCCTCTAAAGAAGTTCACTTTCAGAATCATCGACACCCTCGGCCGTTTAGGGATCCATCAACAGCGCAACTTCAGTTACAAAATAATCACCGGAGAATGATAATTAGCAAGTTCAAAGAACATTTTTTAAAACTGTTGAACAAAATTTATCGAGATAAATTTATTTATGGCAGAGTGGCAATTTATTTATTAAAAAATTTATGTGAAAAATCAAGTCACGAATTATGAGAATTATTTGTTTATAAATAAATGAAATTAAAATAATATAATTATTAGCTGAATCTTCGTTACGAAATTTGTTACAGAAGGCATCAATTTTGGTCGTACAAAACTAGTCGTCCATTCGATATAACTTTCACTTATTTTTCATTTCAATGGGGGCGGGGAAAAATATTTCATCAATAAATTCGAAAATAAGTTATAAATAGATGCAATCTAAATATGGACGCCAGAGTACTGTATCGTATTAGGATCGACAAGGCAACGATCCTTTCCAATTAATTATCGTTAGATTCAACCGTGATCGATAAATTTTTTTTTCGCGCGTCTATGAATTTGGGCATAGTACCATCGCACATCCAATCTCGTGCGCGCAAAAAAAAGCTAACAAAAAATGATGCAGCATAAATTTTTGAATGATAAATGCAACGCGGAATTTTCTATGATCCGAATATCGGGCGCTGAAAAACAGGTTGGTAGATGCGGCATGACTATGTGGATCTATTTTTGAATAGCAAATGTTTCACTCGGACAGCCTGGTGGAATGGACAATTTTTCATATCATAACAGTTTGAAGTTAAGATGTGTCTTAACAAATGCGTTGTACACGAATGCGTCGGTGCGATAAGAAAATTGTGCGCGAGACTTTTATTTGCGTTGAAAAAAAAAAATTATTTTAAACGACAATGATATGGCGAATAAGAGAGGCGAAGAGCCTCTGGCGCACTTATCATGGCATCAGCATGCCTACCTACATCCATCTATATTTCAAAGAGCTGGGTTCGCGCATTTAGATGCGTGCCGTTGGTGCACGTGTCTGTGCGTGTGTCACGTCTATGAGAGAGCGAGGCTAGATGCGTTCTACCATGGAGAATGAATGGAAAACAGTGGCAACGCCGCATAGATTCGCGATTGCAACGATGAAAATCCCGAACGATAATGGGATTTGTCGGCTCAATCAGCCGGCTAGTCTAGACGAACAATTACAGGCCATGTTTCTCAAGTTTATCATGTTTATTAAAAACTTGCTCATAGATGTTTGACATACAATTCAAATTA
This sequence comes from Trissolcus brochymenae, assembly GCA_030523145.1. NCBI lineage: Eukaryota > Metazoa > Arthropoda > Insecta > Hymenoptera > Scelionidae > Trissolcus > Trissolcus brochymenae. The sequence continues at coordinate 46,523 of JAQQRF010000707.1, read as the reverse complement.
GGTTTTTTTTTTATTTTCAGTGAGCATTCACAAAAATCTGAAACAAAAAGAAAAGAATTCAACCGACGAGGTTGAATTTTATTTATCACTGTACTCAATTTCGTTTCGACGGATACTAACTAAACATAATTTTGCTTTCTGATTTAAATAAATAACGAAGCCCAGCTTTTCGTTTTATGATTGCATATTCAGTTGCTATATTTAATTAGTTGGTGCATCTAGCTTTCAGTCAAATTACTTTCATTGATTTAATAATAATTTTTATTAAAATGCGTATAATATGAAAAAATTAAAATAACATTAGAGAAAAATATAGTTTGGTTGAAATCATTATGTTCTATTATAATAGCTAGCATGCATCTCAAAGCTTCAAGTCACACCGATTGGTTTTGTTATTACACTCAGTTATTCATACTTTATGGATTCTAAGTTATGCTTTTTGATTCATAACGGCAGTAAAAAGTAAAAGTGTGCGTTTAGTTAACGGTTAGATGGATATTAAATAATAGTTATGTTAGAGTGTAACATTGTTTGCGCCGATGACTGTGCAGCCAGCGGAGTGAATGCCTGCGACGACTCGCCGGGTTACGCGTAACACAAAGAGCATCAAATTTACAATAATATTAAAATGCTTAACATGGGCATTAGACATTCCAGATCTCGCGTTTTCAAACGACACCTTTTTTTGTCGCATACCATCTCACAGTCAGCAGATGAAACATTTCGCCTGTCGAAAAACAACGCCCACATCCTTTCGAGTGAACAACCGAAAGTATTTTCATTCCGTTAGTCGCCTTAGTTTATTAATGTAACATCACATATTGTATAAATGCAAATGCAAGTACAACCCCGGTCGCTGAGAATAACGTCGGACAACGATTCCCGTTCAAATTCCTTCAACTCATTACGCGCATACTGCACCGTGCCTTATTGCAAATACGTCGCGCGTTTTCTTTCTTTATTCCATATACCGAATAATACATGCATTCATTCACCGATTATTTATAATTGCCGCACACACCGTCCAATGTTAAACTTTTTTTTCATTTCGTCATGTGTGTACGCACGGGAATGAATTAATGGGACAATTTTTATTATTTCATACCTCTGACGTGCATTAAGTTATGACACTTGGAATTCAAGACTTTCTTACATGTTCAAATCATATTTTTAGTTCTTTTCTTTTCTTTGCTTTTTTTTAGAATACTAAATAGTTTAGCAATGCAAATTGTATACAACATAATTATGACAAACAAAATGACATATGGAACAAAATGAAAAAGAATGACAACTTTCTATAAGTTGAATTATTTTGTATTTCAATTTTTTGAAATGAATACACTCAAGCTAGTTGTGCTATTTCAACTATTATTTTTTCTTTTTTCAGTCCGTGATTACTTTTTTTTTTTTTGGAATTCGTAATAGAATATTGAAAGTTTTTCCAGAGAAAAGATTCAAGTCAATCAAAAGCTGGCTCGGTATCAATGACAAAGACACAACAACAAGTAGTATAGAATGCTGATCAAACTTGCTTTTCACCTCCTCAAGGGCTTCAGCGTAAAATGTATAATTGTTACCTTCAGGAGCTCGGAAAACACTTCGGCACAGCACACGAACAGTCTAACAAATTGCGTCGCTTTAACTGTGCTCGTAAAATATCACGCATGATGATTACACCATTACGATCATATGATAAGTCCATTTAATCATCTTACCGAGTTGGGCGTAACATAGATTCAATTAGAACACAAATTCCTTCGCGTTTGTCAATAATGAAACAGATTGAAATGGTTTTCGTAGTGAATAGTTATAAAACGCGAAGGTTATAAAATGAGCAATGACATTACGGGGTATCGTTTTTAACGCTTGAAAAGAGCCGACGCCAAGGACTGACTGGATCAGTGACCGACGTGAAAGTTAAAAAAAAAAGCTAAGGTCATAAACGAAAACATTTTAGACGTTTTACATTTCGTGATTACGAGCGTGCTTACACGGACTAACTTATTCGTGTCGTACGCGAATATTGTTTGCGCAAGGGATCCGGTGATTCACTTTGCAAAACGCAATTTCGTAATGTAGTTGTAATAATTGTCATGCCGGCGTTCATTTTAATTTCGTCGGCAGAAAGCCATTTTTGTTTTACTTTTTATTTATTTTGTTTTCCCCTTCATTTCTTCATCTTTTTTGTAATTAAATTAAATTTAAATGGAGAAATCAAAAACTTTCACGTTCGTACATTTTTTATTTCGCTTGAATATTATTGTTATTATTGAACTTAGTTTGGTATATACGATTGTTTTGTATTCAGAACGTTCGTTACTAACAAATCAACGAAATAATAAAATCGTTATGAGATTGTGATTCAGCATCGGGAATTCATTCGAGGATCGCCTTTGTAAAAAGGTAGTCTGACATCACGTAGCCTCTTACTACTATCAAAGAAGGTCGGCGATGAAATTTTTTTTCACTCATTGCAGGTTCTAAACAATCAAAGTGACGAAAAATTTTGTTAATGTCTTTTTTGTTCATTTAAAACTCTAATTATATTGTCTGGCTGCTACAAATTTTATAGTTGAAATCGTGCATAGAATTGCAGAAAAAAAAAGTCACGTTGGCAATACGAATCATGATGTCCTTATTGTTCAATCGAACGAATGATTGTAAACAAAAAAAACGTTGCCGAGCGTTCGCAAACGGAATTCACTCAAACTAATCTCAACTTGATGGAAATTGATGCAGAAATGGATGAATTCAGAGTGTACAAAATTTTGAAGATGGTAACTTTGCAAAAATTCATCTCAAATATTAAATCAGACTAAAAAAAAAAATAAAAATAAATAAATTGCATTACAATATTGTTCTCATTCGTTAATGAAATTTGATTGTTTACAACGGTATTATCATAAAATGTAGTAGGTTTCTGTGTAGCACACGCCGGCGAATGCTCTAACGCGACAGCTGATATTTCCGATTCGCCGACAGTTGATTCCGAACGAAATACCATCGAAACCTGAATGCAAGCAGATGGGAATGATAAAAACCACAACCAAAGACCAATTTGCGCATGCGACTTGTATTTTCTCAAAAAAAAAAAAAAGAAAAAAAAAATATATATATATATACACATACATAAATATAGTGCCTATTCATTAAAAGAGTGTGCGATTCTGTATGCATACATTCTCTTTCTTGTATGATGCACTTTGTAAAGATAAAAAGAAAAATATATCTGAGAACACTGAAGGTACGGAACATAAATTCGGCATGAGATTCGCCCACGTCATGAGATCTTTTTTACTACAAGCCGAATTCGGTAAAAGTCTCAAGTTTTGTCTCTGCGGACTAAAAATAAGGGAAAAGTATATGAATTAACTCGATGACAGGCAACGTAAACTACTATGCTTTGATGACGGTTTTCTTGGTTGCAGAGAGAAAGAGAGGAAGAGGGCGAGCGAGAGAGAAGAGGCAACGAGTATTCAAAGGGTACACGTGTAGGTGTATTGATGTTTCGGCGACACAGGCTTGAGCCGCACGGCCTGTTATCGATCTGGCCAAGCAGCGCGTAACTACACGCTCGGCAAGCACACCCTCCCCTCTTGAGCAGCCTCGTGATCTATCCTTCCACTTGCCTCGCCCTCAACGTTGAAGCTCCACTTCATCCCCTTCCAGCTGAGCCTCTGCAACCCTTCCCCAAACCTCACCCCCTTATACTCTCTAAGGCTGTTTCAAGCCTCCGGTAAATATCACACCCGAACGAGAATGTCTGCAAATGCCGCAAACACGAGAAATGATACATTATGGTGGTTTCATCTTTCCAGCTGCTCCTTTTTTCCCTTCTCCCCCACGAACCAACTTCTCACTCTGACCAGTTTCAACTTCCCTTTCTTTTGCTTTTAACATCTTCCATACCAAATGTCACATTTCAATAAATTCAAGTTTACAACAAAGTACAAAAATGTCCCAATTATTGTATCGTTTATAAGAAAGCTTAATTGTAAGCATGGTTGGCTTTTTGTTGGAGAAAATGTTTGAAAGGAATGCAGTACTACAGAACAGTGAATTCAAGTTGTACTAAAGTCCTGTGCATTAATTAGAAAATCGTCCGAGGTGCACAATTGAGTTAAGTTTTTTTTTCATTTTTTGCTCTTGTACAAGCACAAGACGAGTATTCGAAAGTAGCTGACTTGCAGAACGTGCGATTGTCACGGTTCTTTCGCAGTTATTAGACTCTCGTCTCTGTGCTGACTATACGATGACATCGCATAGATCCGCGAGGCTGGGCTGCAAAGCTCATCTTTGCACTGTTGTTAATTTTTTGCTTTGGACGATACTGTTTTCGCAGCTTGTTTTCTGATAGCGGGCTGCTGATAAGAGACGCACATTGTACATCCATATTCAAAGCAGTCTCTTTCGATTCGCATGCTTGTGACTGACAAGAATAGGTAACGGAGAATATATTAGACCTGTTAAAGTTATCAAGTGGATGGTTGCATAATTTGAGTAATGATATACAGGGGGAGTATTCAAGATTGATTTCTTTGAGATGTCATTTTTCAAAATAATCAATCTTTATTTAAAAAAAAAAAATAACAGCAACAATTTTCATTGATTTATCAAGTTTTTATTTCCATTCAAAAATAGATTATCCGAAGATAAGTTGTGAAAACTTTTCTTGCAAATCAAAAACAGAATTCTTTTTTTTAGCTTGTATAAGAGGAAAGTTTTAGCCGCTTTCTTGAAAGCGGTTTTGTTTTCGAGAGAAATTTGAATACGCGTGATTGACTAGAAGCGACAAAAACACCACCGAAAATAGAAAATTATTATCAAGCATCAATACATAATGCGGAATCGTGGGAGTGAAATGCAAAGCTATTTTCTACCGGGCTGCGATAGACAATGCGTTATCTGAGCGTACCGCAGAATTTTCCGAACCAAGACCTAGTTTCGATTGCGACGCAATAGTCTTGTTATAGGCGGAAGAGTAAGGAATCCATAAGAGGAGAGGAAAATGATATGCATCCCTTGCAAAAATGTAACTTATTTTGTCTGCACGTGATATTGCTCAAACTTTCATAAGATTTGTAAATGTTTCCACGAAATATGTATTTGGTGAAATACAAATGAAAAAAAAAAGCCTGAATAAGTCATGAATATAGTGATGGATTTAACATTTCCCATTTCCAACTGAATTTCGTGTGAAAAACAAGTCGCCGTAACTAGGCAGTCATGTATTATTGACAATTATTTTTTTGTTTCAAAAAAATACATTTCTGTCAACTTTAACATAGAAACAGTTTCCCATCCAATTAGGAAATTTACGTTGCAAAATGAGCGATATTTCTCAATACTCTATTCTATTGGGATTTAATGAGATCTTTTAACACTGGTACATAAACAATCAACGAGTTATAACTGCGAGTGAGAAGGAAATTGAAAATTTTACCTAGACGAGAATCAGATTGAAACGCGGCTATTAAATCAGCACACATGCAAGCACCTCAGTTCGGTATATGAATTTTGGTACAAAAAATATTTGGAACTTTTTTTTTTTACGAAAGTGAAAGTGCCTGCATTTGTGCGAGTCACCTCGAGAGTTCATTGATACCATAAGTTCGATTTCACGAACCGGTTCAGAATTCTTTATTACGAAATCGTGTTGCGTTTTCGACTTCAATCAGCCGTACGCATATCACTTTTTAAATTTTGAATTTACCTTGGTTCCTCCTCAACGACTCTCGGTTTCAGAAAAAAAAGCAGTTTATTTTAAAATTTTATGTTTTTTCTTTTCCAAGAGTGTTTAAACATCTAAATATAGAAGTACCCCGTGACGGAAACTTGAGACCAATACTACTTGAAGCAACTTGCTTAAGGGATTCTAATGTACTTGGAATACCAAAGGTCTGGAAGGTAATGAGCTACCACCTTTCAAGATTAATATTGCTTCTATTAATAAAAAATTTTTGCTTTTTTCTAACTTACAACAAATTAATACAAAATTTCTTCAATTCTAAAATTCCTTTCAGTTTTAATATTGAAATTTGTCTTTTCTCAATCGATTCTTGTTAATGTTTACCTTTTATGCTTCCAGAAGATGTATGTGGAGTTTGTGTTGCATGTGGTGTTAAAGGAAGTGGAGATCCAGACGAAGTTGCGGAATGTTCCAACTTGGAAGTCACCGCACTCCACATTTCGAACATATTGAACGCCGTGGTGACGATTTTTGACGCAACTTTTGCCTAACAAAAAGTGCGCATATGACCAGCTTTTTGTTGATCACATGACAAGTATTGTCGGCTGACTTATTTCAAACATAGATAATAACTCCACTGTACAAAAGCGTGACAGTAACGAAGGCTTAGTGTTGCATCTCTCCAACTATTCCAAATTTGAATTTCATCCACAGAATCACACACTTATGTTTGTAACACCTGCAAAATTTATTTTCTTCTTTGCAACTGGATCTACGAGAGAGTTTCGCTTGGATTGACATACGTTTGTTTGTTTTTTTTTTTTTTTTTCATTTTTTTCTATACGTATTTCATCATTAAATAATTTTCTTCTTTTCCCTGTTTTTTGTTTTGGCTTAATAAAAATTTATGACTAATAAAAATGGTAATTGAAATTAAAGTCAACAACTTGCTAAGCGCGCTTTGAACGCAACGTTGGAAGAATCGCACAGTTGCGTGATTCTTGCTCAACGTGAGAACCACTGCTTATTATTTAATTTACGTATATATCAGTGTTATTAGAGTTTCTCCGGGAGACTATAGTTTATCCCATAATCATTCCTATTGCGTAACTAGATGTTTTTTTTTTCAAATGTCTTTTTTTTGTGTCACCACTGAAAACAAAGACTTTGACTAACTTTTGTTAAAACTTTTTTCTTTTTCAAGAATGTATTTGAATTTTTGTTTCAGTAAAGCTTTTAAATTTGGAGGATTCTTAATGGACACGTTTTTTAGATATCAACAGCTGCAAATGCATTTACTTGAAAGGAAAGATTTCTTTTTTCCCCTTTTTTTTTCTCTTTCTTTCTCTTTTTTTATCGAATCACCGCGTTGGTAAAAAAAGACCGGGATGACTTGAACGTAATATATAAATATAAATACATATAGATCTATAGAACGGGAGTCGTTGTGTTGACAAGTAGTGTAGAGCTGGAAGTAACTGAACGTAATAATAGAGTGCCGATGACGTTGTTAATGGTGTAACACTAAAAGTGGGGCAGCGCCCTCCAGCGACTTTGAAGCGAATGCATGTTTTTTTTCCTTTTTCTATGCAGGAGAATCAACGTTAATTAACATCTATGCAAATTGAAAATGATAATTGAATCGAAAAACCATACCACTGGCAAATAAAATGTCGTCTTCCCCAGAAAATCTGAACTTTGATTCATAAAATCCGAACTGCTATAACATATTGGCCGGAATTTTTGTTCATTTTGAATTTCGGTTCGGTGCTTGGATAAAATGTGTAGACAAAGATGGAATAAAGTATAAAAAATGGCAAAGTGTAACGGGAGGAAAACTAGAAAAAAGGGTAGGCAAAACCCGGAAAAAAAGTAAAAAAAATATCGCAATCGATTTTGAGCAGAGGCACAGAGTGAAAAGCTCGCCGGTCGATAACGTGCCTACCAACCAGTAGCCGTAGAGGTTTCCCTTTAAGCCTGCGGCATTGCGAGCACGAAGCTTGTCGAGGGGAACCGCACTTTGCTATCGAGCGAACCTCGCTTGCAAGCACAGCGGTGCGACCAAATGGTATGACTTCTAGACCAAAATTCACTCTGAAGTAGATTCGACTAAATACGCCTATTTTCGTTTCCAACGGTTTTCTATACGACTCATCAACCCGACCTATGACAAAACTTTAAACTTTGAATACAAAAAAAAATACGATTAAAATTTACATATCACATTTTTTATTTCACGTTATCAATTCAAATTCGTTTTCTATCCAACTGAAAAAAGAGACAGAAAGAAAAAAAATCTTAAATCGATTCTTAATTGTTATTTGATGTTCAGTGATACCCTTCACAAAGTTTTCCTTTTCATTCCTGTTATTAATTTATTTGTTTATTTTTATTTATTTATTGTTTTTTTTTTTTTTGCTAGTTTGATTTTTATTTAAAAATTTGTTTTGACTTATTACTGTTGAGTGGATTGAAACGTGATTTAATTTGAAAAAAAAAACAAAATAAAAGATTAAATTTGTAAAGTAAAAAAAAATGAAATGAGCCAGGATTGGTCGTATGGTCTAGATTCAAAGTCCTACTAGCCCACAGCAGTAGTGCCTTTTCATTCCACCGCTGTTATACATATGCAAATTCGCGCGACCGTACACACTTACAGTAAGTTCATTCGGCACTATCATTTGTATCGCTACTCTTATTTTGCTTGGTTTCTGGCAAATTTTTCATTTTCAATTTATATCGTCACTCTTAATTTATTAATTTCCATTGATACCAAACTTAATTGAATCTAGCTCATAATTAAAGAACGAAAAAAGTGCGATTACAAAATTATTTAATAAAATTCATCCATGTCGAATGATCTAAATTCATGTAGATAAAGCACTGAATGGTCTACAGCAAATATTCAAGTGTAAGAAATTATTTCATCTTGATAATCGGAGACTTATTTGATGAGTATTGATTATATAATGTACAAGATAACTTTCAGTGATTGATTTCATATTTTTCAGCTCAATGAATCTCGATAGTTTTTGTTATAATGAAAGATTCGATCGGCAACGAAATTAATTTTTCTTTCCAACGAAAAAAAAATGATTCTTTAAATTCATTTATTAATTTGGCAAAATAATTAATAATCACAATTTCTCATAGAAAGAAAATGTTGACAAATTGATGTTATTTAAAATGAAAAATTCAATGACGTAAATTAGATTGATCGAGAGTTTTTGCACTCGGAGGATTGATTCTTGGATAATGTGATAATCCCTCATCTGATAACGTGTCGTTTAATTTGCAGTTCAAAATTATGAATAGTTTATGAGCAGAGAAATAGGATACATTGTGCAGAATCTAAGTATGAACTTTAGATATACGTATACTAGCTAAATAGACTGTTGGAAAGAGTACTATAGTATAGTTTGTAGTGAGAGAACGGAGTATGAATTATTTTCGCCGAGGGGGCATCGCATCCTATGTAGGTCGTGTACAACGCGTAGCAGTTGCTCTAGTACAACTACTGCGCTATGTAAAAATCGTTTTTTGCAATCACGTTTGTTTACCTGTCCATCTCGCCCGGTCTCGCTCATTTCTCCTTTTCGCGATCACGAAAATGCCTCCAAATATATATATATGTATATTTTTTTTTCAAAAAATTGATTTAAAAATATTCAATTTAAGAAATCAAAAATATCATTCATTGGTATAAGTAAATTTTAATTAAGATTTAACGCATTTTGAGTGGACATCCAAAGGTGAATGAAATTTTAATTAATCATGAAAGGATTGTATTTATAAATTATAATTAAATTTATGCATATATGAATGAAAACTGAAAAGCATTAGATTGTATCCTGGGAGCTGAATTCAAAATCTTTCTCAATTGTTCATTGAAATTTGTTATTCACCATTTTAATTATATATCTTAATTGAAACTGTGTTTATGACATAATGGAACTATAAATAAACTCGCTACAGCACTTCTTAATGTTGTCCGGACGAAAACGCTATTTGATTGTGACAAAATGCTGTACGAATCGATTACCTGCACAGTCTATTGTCTCAACCTCAGGCAACGAATATGTGAAACCTCAAAGTCAACAAAAATTTTCTGTCATAAATCAACGTTTAAAAATAATATTTTTCACGATTTAATGTAACTGATCACAAATATTGACAAACAAATAAAAAGAACCTGACTTGGAATGATTAATGATAAACTAAGTGTTTACATTTTTATAACCTCAACAAATTTACGATGGATATACGTCGGTCAGATGAACACCAAGACATTCACATTTTTGCTAAGTTATTTAGCTATTGGTCGAGCTCACACCAATGACGAGTTTCAACTTACAGAAGATAGTAGGTTAATTTTTATTTAATTACTGGCAAAGCTAACGTGAAAGAGAAATTTCCATAACTCAATAATTAATTGTTTATCTGATTGCGAAATTGAAAAAAAAAAAAAAAGAAAAAAATCGAATTGAGTATAAGGAAACGTAACAAAATTCGATTTCGATTAAAATTTTAGCTAGTTTTCACCGGCTTGTAATGCGATATTCAAAGTTGTCGAATATATATTTTTGTCCAATTAATGAGTATGCATCTTAAATGGCTATTTGATATCAGTCAAGTATTATTAATAAAAATCCATTCTATTGAATACTTCTAAACGTATACCGAATGATAGTAACAAAATTCCTCAAACTTTTGAGACTCAAAATTTGTTCATAAATTATGAGGAAGTGGCAATTCCTTGTCATTTTTTTGCGCGATAATTTTGCCAAAGATGTTTTTATTCATTATGGTGACAAGATTGATCTTTGGTTGATCCGACGAAGAATTTCGCCTAGATAAAAAACAAACGTTGCGTCAATCCAAGATAACTCTCTTGTCCCTATAATCATCCCTGCCCTCGCACGAAATCATCTGCTGTGCCAGAAAACACACCGTTCGATCACGTAACTCCATTCTTCTTCTGAGATCACAATACACTTGTTTAACAATTAAATTTTCTATGTTTAAAACTTTGTATAACTCAACAACAAGACGTGTCGTGAATTTGAAAATGAAAAATCACAGACTATCGATGCCACCACTAAATAATAATAATTCCTCGGGATCGATGGCACACCTCTTAGCACGCTTGAGAATTCACTTTCACTTGGGTATATCACTTTGCGTACGTAACTCCGTCTAAGTCGAAATTCGTAACAATTGACAACACACGAGATTTTTTGACATCCAAAGTGTCGTCGTTGCCACTTTCTCCGCCGCCAGCTTCCCCGCCCCCGCCGCCGTCAGCGCCGCTGCCGTCTTCCTCTTTCATTCCTCCCGATGATTTCCCATTAAAACAATCCACACCATTGGGTTCAAACCAATTCCAATTTCATGTGACAATCCGGCAGCCAGGAGGTGGTGCTCGACGCGCGATTACCGATTACAACGTGATCGAGTCCGGCCGAGTCGCGTACAATTAAAGAGCAACTTCCGGTGGTTGTTAGAAAAATGAGTTGCGTGCAACCGGTACACCGGTTCGACTGACAGCCGGTTCTCAGGTTGTCATTCGCGCAACCGTGGCTTCGTGCTGACTGGTGCGGCGCAAGACCAGAAAGTCCCCACTACGGCGCCACCAGAAAGAGAAAGATACGAAGAAAAGAGATGGCAGCACGTCTAGCGGGGGTGGGGTGTCATCGACCAGGGGGGTGGGGATGTAAGAAGAATCACAATTGAAAAAAGAAAAGCGACCCAGAGGAAGCACCGAGCCTCCATATCGCAGGGGTTGCGAGGTCGCTGCAGGACCCAATCAAACGTGAATTCTCAACGCGGCTTATCAAAATAGTCACCGAAATACATGCTCCACCGTACAGACCTCACCCCTTTTTTTTCCTTCTCTTCTCGTCGAATTATTTATACCGGATACAAAAGTTAACGTCAGAATTTGTGAATCATATACAACTAAATTATATATTTGCAATTTCAAATCGGTAGAAAAAAAAATGATGGTTGTTAATTGTTTATTCGGTAATTCAGTCAATCACAGAAAAGTATAAGGTTTCCTTTTTTGACAAGTTTTTGTTTGGTAGAACTGTGGTGAATAATTTTAGATTGGTTAAAGGTGTAGTTTTTTTAGTTGATTAGTGAAGTGTCAACAGCAGTTTTCAGAAGACTTATAAAAAGAGCCATTAAAAAATGATCATCTGATAAATTTTGAATTTGAAAGGACATACATTTTTCACTTTCGCGATGCAAATAAAAATTTGAGTGTGAATGTTGGCGAACTGTTTTGAAAACCGAGGATGTTGCGTTGAAAAAAGTGTGTCTCGAAGCCTAGAGGGTTGCTCGCTGTTTGATCAAGGAGCATGCGGCGAAATATGAAATTGCTCTGACAAGACTGAAAGAAATGAAAATACTTTTCATAAAAAAAAAAAAAAAAGATCGGACAAGATTATAAAGAATGATTCTTTTTTTTAGAAAAAAAATTACACAGAGAATTTTTCAAAATCCAACAAAACTGCGAAATTATAATCTCTAACTTCGTCATTCGGGGATGAATTATTCCGTCTGTTTCGTGAATTTATTACTCCTGCGATAAAATTTGTCAAAGCAACGTTATTCGCTCGAAATAACGATTTCCGTTGGATCACATGACAGGGGTACTTTTTTTTCTCACCAACGGAACCGAAATTTTTGGCCCACCGTAATAATACACCGCATTTGTACCGTAAGATCGTTTGTTCGGACAAGTATATGTTCACCTCGGGGGTACATAGTGGGTGGAACCCGGAAGCAAGGTGGTTCAGTTAAAAAAAACTTACGGATAATAAATACAAGTAAAGCATATTGATAAAACACACCATACACGAGTACCGTTAGGGTTTTTTGTGCACAACCCAGGTAATGACTATCAATGACTTATAGAAAATTCACGACAGAACAAGATTCTTTCCAATCAGATCGGGCGATACGGAAAGATACGCCGCGATTTGAGTACATTGAGAGGTGTGAGAAATTTTACCGGACGAAAATAAAATGAAATATTGATATGATTAAAAAGCTAATTAACATTTGATTGGAATATAAAGTACCAAGATTGTCATAGATCATGAAAATAAAGTATCAGCACTTTTGCATCGGTCTCCGATAAACGCGGAAAATCCGATTCGTATGTATAATAAGAAGAATGTTGGCATTGGATCCGATACACCGCCTGCGGAGGTCATTCGCACTTTATATTTAGATAAATAATATACACTATAAAAAAGCACGTGTTTGCGGATTTGTTGAAATACACACAAAATTGATACTCCGCTTTTTCGAAACGATTCGAAACAATTTTCAACTTTGACAATTCGGTTTATTGCAATATTATTTTTCAGTTTTTTAGTTCCGCGGAAAATAAAATTTACTTGTTTTGACAATGGAGATGTTATTTTTTTCTTTCTTTTTTTTTATATATATAAATTTGAAGTGTCGGTTTATTTTGTTATTCATTTCCATTGCACCATTCAAACGAGTTATAGGATATTCCTGCCGGATTTTCGGCAGATTACAGTTATCTCTGCGCCGTAATGTCAATGACCTACCTTTTTCGACTAAACGATTATGTGGTGTCTTCATCAATGTTGTGTGCAGCGCTATCGTTTGAGCTAATATTAATGATCGTTGCATTATACCATGCAGACATTTGCGATTAAAGTTTCACATATTTTTCCATGCAATCATTTTCAAACGGTTATTCCGTCAATTTAAATGCAAATTTTCAATCAAGTAAAAATGTATAATCACAATAACATATTTGGCAAATTAAATACTGACAAGTTACAAATTGTACACGATCGAAATGCCATTAAACGTCGTGCCTTGAAATTCATCTCATTTTGAAGAAACTTGAGAGATGATGTTTTCAAGATGTTTTTTTTTTTTTTAATTGAGAAAAAAAAGTCGACGAAAAAGTTTGTTCTTAGTATCCCGTAGACGATAAGCTATACAAAATGATTATATAGTTTATCAGCTGTGTCTTTGGTTTGCAGTTGTTAGATTTCGAAAACTGAGGTCATTCACCGGAGTGCTCGGCAGTATAACCAGACAGTTGCTGATGTCTGAAACTATAAACGGAAATGCGGAACTTAATCTCGACGATTCAAGTATTCGGCTGCTACTCGCAAATTTAATTATCTGATTCTTTTCTTGTCAAGGTCGTTCAACTAGGGTGACATGCCATTAGCGCAACTGTTTGAACGTAAATTAACTAATTATGATATTATTATTTTCTCTCGCAAGAATAACAATTTTTTTTTTTTTTTTTTTTTTTTTTTTTTTTTTTTTTTTTTTTTTTTTTTTTTTTTTTTATTTTTTTTTTTTTTTTTTTTTTTTTTTTTTTTTTTTTTGGTTCATGATTTTCTTTCCAAATTATTCGTTTTTCAAATTGTCGTGTTTTAATTTTGTTTTGTTTATTTTTGATGGCGATAAAAATTGGAAGAGCAGGAAAATCGTGTATTCTCGATCGGAGAATCGGAATCGCGCGGAGAAAAAGGTCAACGTGCACAGGCAATGACCTCGTCTTACAAAGATGTAAATTCATTGTGAGGAGACGAATATCTTGGTAGTGTGTACACACCATACAAACGTTAGCCGCACACCTCGGGTCAACGCACCGATAAAATTCTCGATTATTCGTTCAATCGCATATTACACACGCGAGGCGAGAGTGTGCGTGCTCTAGTGCATACCCGCGTGCCTATATGGCGACGTCCAATATACTATTGAGTAATAACGCCACGACAAATCATTATGATACTTCTTCACGCTTACGCAATAAACTCCGATCTTACTTCAAAGCTCGCGAACGACCGCTGAACCGGCCAAAAAAGTGCCTCGTTATGCGAGCACGCTTTCGAAACGATGGAAAGTTGTTTGTTCAAAATATTCAATTTATGTGACATTTCGATTTATCACCGTCTCAATAAACACGCTTATTAATAAAGAACAATTATAACCTTTTACATCTTTCAATTTATTTTGTTTAGTCTTTTGTCCACTTTACTTTTTCATTTTCTTCTATTTTATCGCTTTATAATCTTTAGCTTCATTATTTGTTTCGTCCGTTTAATTAAAACAATTGATTATTCCTCACGCAACACCCAACAGGTTTTCCCTTTCTTTCTTTTTTTATTCTTTTATTTTTATGTACGCCGTTTTTTTTTTTTTTTTTTTTATTGAATATATGAAACTTGATTGCAGATAAAAATGTTGGTTAATTGAAAAAAGGATTATTTTCAATGCGCGTACAAAATGACGAACGAGTCGTAATATTTTGAACGCGAAAGAATTGTTAATCACGATCATTGAATTTAAATTCACATTGCCAAAAAAAATCCCCGGTATTGCGGTGTGGCAGTTGCGCAATTCGTGAAAGCTGCGACTCTTCTCTTTTTTTTTTTTTTTTGTAATTTGTAAGCCTCAGTCGCCAATTTGTTGATTAAAGAATAAAAAGGAAAATTCAATAAAACAAATAATCGTCATCGATAGGAATGAAATTTGTTAAATTGAATGACAAAATTGTGTATCGTAAAGAGAACGTGGTGATTCGATTTCGTCGGCTCTGTTTTATTTTTAATTCGCCCGACCATAAAATTGAATCGGAGTTTAATTTTGTTTAAAACGAAGACTCGTGTTTGTTCCTCGCCTTTTTTCTTTTTTTTATCTTTTTTTTTTTTGTTTTCGTCGTGGTAAACAATCGCGACATATTTTTTTTGTACCGGTTCACACAAGCGAATTACCTGTCAGTAATTCTGCGATGATTTCTCTTCTGCACCAAGGTATGGTGTGGTTCAAATGAACAGGGTAAGAGTATATTTAGTTGAATTGGAATCCAGCCAGACTCATCAACGAAAATGAAATCTAGGTCTCTAACTACCCTGCCGTTTGGTTGACGGTAACATATTTTTACGCACTCGACCAATTTTGTTTCGAATTTTATTTCTTTCATTTTCAAATGTTTTTAAACTGTACAATTGTTTGATTAGACCAACATTGTTTGTCAGACCACACGTTTGTTTTTCGTCGACATTTTTTTTCCACTCTCCTTTGAAATTTCAAATTCTTGCGGTAGGAGCTAAAACCGAAACTCGAGTTAGGGATGAAAAAGTCTCTCTTTTGGACTTTTCCTTCTCTGTTTGAGAGCGAGAAAAAAAATTGTCTTGCGCGCGTGGAACGCGCAGCTGAAAGGGATAAAGAGACGAGTTGAAAAACAAAGCGAGAGAAAATGCGCGCGATGAATAAAAACAGCCGAATGAATTGCGTCAGTCAATACCGCGGGACAACTGCTTGCTTCGATTTTGCATGCCTCGAGTTAGTAAATATTATTTTCAAAGCGCCTCTCTGTATTTTCAGGCGGAAACACTGGAACTATCTCATTGTGTACACCTCGAGCATTGTGCAATGAGTTTTCCAACTAGTACACATCCGTCATACGTACGCTTTGCAAATGCAATCGTCTGCACGGAATGAATCCTGCACTCTCCTCTCTTCGGCTGTGTGTCTGTGTCCGTGCAGTCATTGCGCCATTGTACGTATACATATTGCCCTTTCTATTGCCGAATGATGACTCGTGACACCTCAACGGTATCATCATTATTTAGCTTTTAACATAACAATGAGCAACGTTTGATATCAATATGATAACATACTTTTCGAACAAAACCTCACCGCTCACAAATTATACTATTCCTTTTCTTTTTTTCTTTTTTTTTTTTCATCGCCAATTCAAATGAGGTGGTTGTTTTTCAATGCACAAAAATTTTTTTCATGCAAAATTCCTTATCAGAGCTAGAATCATTTTCATTCATTCAAAGTCATTTGCAAATTGGAAAGTATGCCAAAAGATACAATGTAAACGTTTTTTTTTTAATTTTTTTAATTTAAATATCATTATTATAGATTGTTATTCAATGAAATCATAAGCATAAAGTAGTTTTTGTGATATTCTTTTTTTTCTGTTTTAATTTTATTGTAACTTGAAATGGGTGTATCTTAGAAATTTGTGCCTTTTTGTTTGTGGGTACAGTAATTCATCTTTTTTTAAACTCTTTCCAGGATGTGTAAAAACACTTTAGATGGTTTTGAAATAGGCAGGAAAAGGGTTGGAAAAAATGTAATGAAAAAAGATATTTTACAATGAAAGCAAATTTAAAATTTTATTTATATTGTCAATAGAGCAAGGAAATGCGTTCAAATAAAGAACGGATGAAAGTTAACGGTGCTGTTATACCTGTTGAGCGAGCTCGCATTACAACAAAAACATCTCTGGATTATGATTCGGGTAATGCGATATCGAACATCAACTCACCCTAAGTTAGACCATCTTTTGGATCCCTCTTAGGATACAACTAAGATTTCTGTATAACCGCGCAGACTTACCTGAAAAGGAAAAAAAGACAATTAGACAATGATTTCCAAAAAAACTCCTACACATATTCAATCTCAAAAAAGGTTGTTTGAAACAAAAATAAAAATAAGTTTAAATATTTCTTTTAAACTTGTGGCAATTAGTTGGCAATTTGAAACTGTATAATTTTGAATTCAAATCAACTGAATCAAAAATAAGTGATTGCATGTGGAGCAAAGTCTAACCCTATGTGAACCGACCAAACAAGTATGTTTTTTCGCAGGTGTGAAAAAATTCATTGCCGCGACATGCACGTCGGGCCGGCGCACTAGCGGCTTGGTAACCATTTAAAGAAGTTTGCAGCATTTTTTAAGCGAACGGAAAAACCGCACGCGAAGAGCAGAAGACGTGCAAAAATAAACGCCGATCTTCATTCGTTTGCACGGGAAACGAAGAGAAAGATAAAACAATAATTATTCGTCCTTACTACCAAACACGGATAAACCGCGAAGAAGTACTTTCCATCCTGACCTACATTCGCCGAGTGCGTCGTTCGCTACACTCACCGACCCTGAGATTCTTTCAGTGTGTTGCTCGCTCCACGAGTGTACACTCGACAACTCGTTCACTCGTTTTGCAAGGCAAAACTCTTTTTCCACCAAATTTTTCGTCTCTTCGTTTCATTATCTCTTTCCCATCTTATAGATTTTCCCCTTTCATCCTTGCAACTAATGCAATGACCAGGGAAATTAAAAAACAAAAAGTTACAAACTGTCCCTGTTGCCGATCGCAAGTTTTTATTTCAATCCCCCCTTCTTATACTTGCTGTTGCCACACTGAGAAAACTCATTTTTACCATTTGGTCTTTACCGTTTTACCATTTCAAATTGCACATTAACAGTCTGGAGAGAAAATTTACTCTTTTTTTTCTCTCTCTCTCTCTCTCTCTCTCTCTCTCTCTCTCTCTCTCTCACTTTTCTTGTTTCAGTAAAAACAAACCAAGGAGACAGGAAATTTCAATTTTTATTTTCTGAAATTGTGGCTTGGTAGACGATTCAACAAGAGTGACAGTGCGTTTGGGTGTCAGTTTGAGTTGTTTGAATGAGAAAGATAAAAATGACACGAGCTGATCGAAAGACAAATCAAAAATGGACAGGAGTCAAAATGTTAATCAAACAATATGAGTGAAAGTTTGAAATATTGATGAATCGAAGGCGTATCTCCTGATGTTGCCGCATGCATAACAGATTTTGCGGTAGAATATAAGAAACAGTTGAGATTTCGAGAGCTTCGCACACACATGCGAGCCTTGAACGGTATAATCTTGTTACAAGTGTTTGGGAGACCATTCTAACGTAAGAAGTGATTGTTGTCGACATTACGATGTTGCAATGGGAAGTCTTGTCTCTCGCAACCGGCGTTGTTTCGCTTCGACACAACAAGAACTCTAGCGCGTCATAGTCAAGAGAATTGAAAAAAAAAAAGTCGCCGCAAGAAGTCAGCTTGTAACTCTTTTCAACGAGTAGACAACAAAAATCTTATTACAAGGCTCCTGAATGGATTTGGAACGGTTTAAATTTTAATTGAAAATCAATCACCAGTTGAAAAATAATATAAGTAATAACGACAAGTTTCTTTTTTACTCAACCCATTTGTTTTAAATATTTTACATCAATGTCTATTATTACGAAGTTTGTAACAATTTATTTCCATGTTTTTATTTGACATTTTTTGTTTTTCATTTGATTTCTTTTTTCATGTTTAATTTGAAATCTGTTTTATTTGTTTTAAAATCCGTTGTATACATATGAGTTGAAATTATTTATAATTAGTTTGTTCATTTTTATATTTTTTTTATCTCTTGCTAGACTCGCATGGTAAGGAAGAAATTATCAATGGCTCTGCTAGTAACTGTGAGCATGAATCGGTCAAGAGGACCTTCTCTTTCGCAGTGCAGTAGGTAATGCAGCGCCATCTGAAAGCAACTGATCGAAATTCTATGAGAAAAATCGACCTTGCAAGGTTGTGGGCCATCGAACTATACGCTGTATAGGGTGTAAATATGTGAATTGTTCCAAAGAGGGGACTCAAAACACGGAAATAGATGTGCAACTTATTCCATTGACATGTAACATCTTGAGTTATTCGTCTTGTAAGATGTTTATTTTTGTCCCAAAGATGAAAAGATCGACTCAACCTGAATAAAGAGGGAATTGAAAAATGAAAAATGGAAATAAAAAAATACCGATGGACAAAAAAGATATTGCATCATAGATCGCATATAATATTTACTTTTCAAATTCTTCCGTCGTCTTCGCCGATTTATTTAAAATCTGATATTTTATCCATCCGTGGACTGTTTTATGGTCTTGGAAAATGATCATTTTCAATTTTTCACGATCGTTAAGTTTTTTATTAATGGACGTTTCGTTCAAAGCAGTAAATTCTCCGTCGTATCCATCATAATTACACCCTGACACTCAAAATCGAGTAACTGTACGGATAATTTAAAACTCATCAGCCGATCAATAAATAATAATTCTGATATCAAATTTGAGAAACATTTTTTGTTTCTTCGCCAGATTCCAAATCAGTCACAAATTTCATCCCAAAAACAAATTGGAGGGTTGTTTTTATGACCGACCAAATGTAGTTTTTAAGACTGAGCAAAAAAAAATTCAATCGAGAGAAGGGAGGGGGATCTTAATTAAACAACATGTTCGGGCAAACAAACAAGAAGCGCGCGGAAAGACGGTGAATTACAAAGCTTGAAAAAGTCCAATTATCTTGATCCATTTGAAATAAAATATCTTAAGCGAACGGTATTTTGCTTTTAATTGTAACGTGAAGCAAAATTCGCTGAAAATTGGCGCGTATCTGTATGCCTCGCGGCAGCGCCTCGAGAGAGGTACCTGAGAGAGGGGCAAGACGGCACAAAGTGCCGTAAACTTGGCGCATTATATTACACAAGTATAGTCTGGCGGCGGAGAGTAAAAAAGGGCCAACAAAGGCACGGTGGGGGCTGGTTCGGCGATCAGCCGAGTCAAGCGAATCGAGCCGAGGTACGTGCTAAGACACGTGATACCAACATAGAAGTAACGGTGTTTGGTAACCGCGTCAGAGCCGATAGTAGCGGTACTCCGCACCGATCCGTTACTTGACCGACAGATCCGCTAGCACGAACGCCAGCCGTTCGCATGTTTCTGTCCCGCTGTAATCCCAGGTTATAGGTGCAATATTACCATAAGCGTTCCACCTATACGTTTAATCAAACTGTTTATTTATAAGCCTTAAGTTCATCGCGCTATTGTTATACTTGTAATTGTTTGTCTACCATTTGTATTATTTATCAATGTTTATGAAGCTCGGGTTACGGACAACGGTAAATCAATGTCAACAAAATTTCTGTCTCCGCTAAATTGTCATTCCGTCGAACATTGGTTTTTTATTTTTTAGTTTTCATAAGAGTGTGATCTGAGGATGTTTTGAAGGAAAAAAAAAAAAGAAACAAGATTTTGAACAGTTTTATGGAACTTGTTCTGTTTTGATGGCGACAGATTGGATGGAACAAGTTTAGGTCCGCAGGTTCGTAAAATTATTTGGGAGATTTTTCTTTTCACAGTGTCTTAATATTATGAAGGGATCGTATTCTGTGACAAGTTTTCGGTGTTGTATTACATTACTGGACGGCGTAAATAACCATTTTAAGAATTGCAAATTTAGAATTTCGAACAGGAAATTGCATTGCTGATGTGTACATTGTATTTTTGTTTTTTTTTTTCTGTTTTTTTGGTTTTTTGTTGTGTAAGAAATCGGTAAACAAAATAAAACTTCTAAAAAAGGTCGGTTGATTTTGAGTTTGGGAACTCTAAAGTCACCCAAACTTTAGATTAGTTTGTGTACAAACAACAAGGACGTTTTTTCTTTGTACAGAAAATTATTATTCCAAACTGGTACTGCCAAAATACTATGCATCAGATATACAGGATGCTTTTAGAAGACTCTCATCGCATCAATGTTATTTCTATAGCAAAAGGGACATAACAGTTCATTAAAATTCAACCTTAGTACTTTTAATTATGGTAACTTTGGAATTTTGTATACATTTTCAGACCTTTTCTCTCACCGCTGAATTGAGTTGGTCAGTTTTCTCCAGAATATAAAAACTTGTAATTAAAAGCAAAAAAAAAATTGTTCAACTCTACGTTCCTATTTTCAGAATAACGAAATTAAAAAACAGCACTTTTTTGTACCAATTTGAAATGAACTTTCTTTTTCAACTTTGTTCTTTTTCTATTTTAATAAAATGTTAATGACCAAATAATTGTTGTTACAGGTTTGTTCCAAAATGGAGTGATATTAATCGACAGGGCGGTCGAACAAAATATTTATTGAAGAATGCATGGGAATTATTATTCCGACTGTGTTCCCAAAAAAAAAAACCTACGCACCGAGCATGAAACATTCATATGGTTATCTCCACATCAATTACAAGCCAAGGGACACTTCCCTAAATTGAAATTCCATTTCGGTATCTCAATATGGTTTGTAATCTTTTGAACATTGTACAGCTTTTTTCGACCTTTCTTACGCATCGACATTGACCTGGTCAGTATTCTTTTAATCAAAACGATTTCTGTAATTAGTTTTATCTAAAACAAACAAAAAAATACAAAATTTAATTTAAAAAAATGGAAAATTAAAACAATATCAGTACTGAAAGATTTATAATTATAATTTATGAATTTCAGAATGGTTTGCAGTAAGTTTGAAAAAATGTATGGCATGACCGAAAATGTTGAAGTGCAAAAACCGGTACCTGTTCCGGTAATCGGCGGGGACGCCACTTGCGAGCTGCTTATATCCGGAGGTTGCGTTGTTGTTTGCTGCTGCGGCTGCTGTTGCTGCGGACTATTCGTAGCAACGGCGGATGGGCTTCCCGCGTTTTCCGCCATTTTTAAGCAACTTCTGACGGCTCAAAACACACAACACAGCGGCATATCTCAGGCTCCGAGTTCAGTCACAAGAATAAACGACAAGGAAGAGACAGTTTTAAATCTTTGTTACAAAGTTCAAAAGCTATACTTTTGTTTACAAACTAATTTGCAGTGCTGCGAGTCATCGTACAACTATTCTTAAATATGAATGCGTGGAATATCGAAGTTTTACTTTGAAGTTTCATTTCTTAAGCTTTCTGCTATTTGCTTATAGTTGCACTAAATATTTACAATTTTGCTATGTTTCTGAGTACTAAGATATTATATATCGAGTCTCAAACTTGGAGCTTCTAGCGAGGGAGAATTGTCTAAAGTTATTGCGTCAAGTTGAAAAATTATTTCTGTCTCTTCCTTCGAGGACTTCATTCTTGTTTTTGCTTTTATTTCAATCTACAAGTCACTCAGTTTTTCGTTCACTTTTTTTATTCGCTCAAAAAAACTGCACGCTGAGTCCTGCAATGATATTATAATTCCTGATGAACAAAACTCCGGAAAGATCGTGATGGCTTTTTCTTGTAATTCTATGCTGAACAAATCAAGATTTTATACAGCGAGATGGAAGTACGCGTGGAATCGTGGGAAATTGATTAATCTCAATTAGCATAAACTTGCCAATCGGCGTGTGAGATTTAGTCAAAGCTAGAGTCTCGACCTTAGATAGGTAAGCGGCGTTAATGGCGGTGGAGTGCGGAAACGAAGCCCAGGCTGAAGAGTCAATAGGTCAGTGGGGTTCGTCCATTGCTATGCGTTCATTTTCTGAACACACAATTTTAGCCGCGTTCAACTCTTTTCTTTAAAAAATCCGCGACAACTTTATACTCGGTCATACATTTTTGCAAAAGGCTCATCTCCAGAGATCAAAATCAAAAATGGAGGCTGCCGAAACTTCCCACCTTGAGCTTGTAACAATGATTATTCCACCGACATAACGTTTGATAGCTAGCCCGGAATGTTGATTTTGTATTAAAACGATTGACTCTCTCGTTAGTTGAAAAATATTGAGATGGTTTTTGAAAGACCAAGAGAAATCGTTGGGGGAAAAAGAGGTCAAGTTTGCGAGTTTAGAAACGAGGGGAGGTTCATTCAAAAAAGGGAAAAATCTATCGGAATTGCATGAAAGGTCCCGGAGTCTTGTTCAACATAATCCAAGGAAATCCCTGCAAGCTCCGATACGTTGTATTGATTTCCTCCGTTGCAAGATACTCGCGGATTTCAGACAAGCACATTTTTCTCACCGCAAATTCGTTATTCAACCACGACAAAATCGTGGCACTCTCGGCACAGCACAACTTTTGACGACGAGATTTTTGAACGTTCACGACATGCGATCTCTCGGATCAGCTTATAGTTCGAGCTTTTAAGTTTTGCCTCTCAAGTTCGACTTGGCAGTCGCGAAATGAACACAACTTTTCACTTTTGTAATCGTCGTCTCATTTGTGAAGGCCAGTATCACTTACGCGTGAACTTTGCACCGCAATCAACTTCGCATGAGAATCCTTTTCTCAAAAAATGCAAGGTCGGTGTTACTGACGTTTCGTTTCGGTGGTGCACTTATGGAAAACGTTATCGCCGCGCTTGCACAATGCTCCACCAGATGTCGCCCTGCGACGCTCGGCGTCGCGACACCCCAGGCTACGCTACACACGGAGAACCTCGAGCTTTATCGAACGTACTACCATTCGTTTGGGCATCCTACCTTTCTTTCAAACCTTTTTTCAACTTTTTCAACGTTTCATTCAACAAACATCAACCGCTGATACAAACTTCCATTATGTTTCAATCATGCGAGACAATTTTGTTCAATGACATTAATTGACTTTGGATGTTCAATTAGATGAAAAAAAAAAATTGCCGCAAATTGAACAAAAAAAGTTACCATAAATTAGAAGGGGTGGTTTTGTTATGATGAGAAAGAATTTTTTTTTTTTTTTTCAGGATCAATCTTGCCTGATTTAGCATGACGTTAATAGTTAAATTCACACAGCATTAACGAGGAAATAATACAATAATATGTAAGAAAGAGGGTCAGAAGGGTTGTGATATCGAAAGTGAGAGTGCTCTCGAGGGGTAAAACATTTCTAAAATGACCTTATTTCAAGCACTAAATTGCACTTTTCCGATTCCCTTAATCTCCTACTTTTTGCAACCCTTCAATTGCGCCGATAACATTATCATCATCAACTTTTTTTTGTAAACAATAATAGCCATCGCAATTATTGATAGCGAGTTACTTTTGTTCTGTTAGACAAAAAATTGACATTTCTTTTGCAAAGTTCATGTGAGCCCTTTCGAGCACGAAAAAGTGCAGTTACAGTGGAACAAAAAAGTCATAATTCAGCGGTTATCATATCGTTCTGTGTGACGTAGGTTATGCACGGAGTTCAAAGTGTGGAAAGGCCCTCGGTGGTGGTTTGAACATGCGCGCTGATGTTGGAAGCTCGAACCTCTTCGATCCGGAGGACCCCCCTCCCCCTCCCCCTCCCCGACCTCGCGTCCTGCTGCCGTTTAATGTTGCTGCGATCCACAATGCATACGAGATCGCGCACTATGCCGGAGCTTGCATGGATTATACTATATATCTTATTTCTGCGCACGCGTTATCTTGCTTTACCGTTTCGAAATCTCACACTCCGCAATCATCATAACGTTCTAACTCAACACCAAAAATTTTTCTATAAAAAATTTTTCCATCTGATAGATTGCATTTTGTGCCTTAAAAGTTGAAAGTACGATTTTTGTTGTTCATCTGCGACGTCGGTAGATTGATGAAAACATTTTACAATATTTGAATTGACCAATTTTAATGCTAAAAGTATGGGAATTTTTTGATTTTTTCAAAAATAAAGAAAGAATTTTATTTGATTGAAAATTTGTTATTAGATAGGGGTGTAAATTTGAAACAGGTGTGAAAGATAGAATCCAGGCACGTCTTATTGCAATAATTCAGCGGGCAAACTGTTATTGATTTATTTGCCGTCAATTTTTCTTGATTGCAAACAGATTGGCGAACTTTGTTGATTGCCCATTTGAGTTGACGTACTTCCGAACCGGTATTCGTAACTGTACTGCATTAAACAATTCCTCAAAGCAAGCACGGCTGCTTAAGTCACGTGCACGAAATCTCGATAAACAACACTTATCTCAACGTATATAAGCTGCTGAGAATTCGGTCTCACTTTGCATGTAAGTTCGAGCAGTCGGAGAATGTATTTCAAACAATTTTTCACCGCCTTATTATAATTCTTGGCCAATGAAATCAGTGGCTCCGAGGCAAACAGAGAAAACTATATTTACAACAATTTCAGGATTTAATTTTTATTAAATTAAAAAATTCCAAAATCGATTTGTGGTTTAATATTAGATAAACTATTAGATTTGATTTCTTTTTTTTTAATTCTGAATAATTTTTCTTTTTCATTTAAGACGTTTATTTTTCCTTCAAGATGGAGTTAGAGTTGATCCAATAATATTATTCTTGCTCCGAAAATTGATCAGATTTCAAACTGAAATTTCAACGAGCTTAACTGGTTATTTTCATCTATTAATGTATTTATTTTTTGTTATAAAAGAAGAAAAAAAAAATGATTCCGTCAGTGTGAAGGGACGCGAAAAAGCTCATCGTCATGAACAAAATCGAAATGTCATTCCCGTTATTAAACTTCATCTCAGAAACGAGTCTTGAACGCGGGAACTCACGGAGGTCGCAGTCGGGCGTAAAAGGTCTTGACCGCGCATACAGTTCACTGTTTGTAGCACATAATGGAGGGATAGCGGAGCTCTCTAGGCTCAGTTACGATCACGTAATGTAGGCTCGTCAGCGAATGTACCGCAAGTTACCAGTTACGTCATCGCACGGGACTTGATTCTTGTTTGCACTGAAAGGAACGGGTCCGTGGAACAAGACGCCGAGGAGGGGATCGAGAAAACGATAAAGCCGAGAGGCCCGCGAGAGAGAAAGGATTCGCAGGGAGAAACAAGTGAGACGAGGAGAGGCGCTGGGGAAGAGAAAAAGAGAAAACAGGCATGATGAAGAAAGGCAAGGCAACTCGCGAAGACAACGCTGAAGAAACTCTAGGTCACCCGGTCGTCGCGAGTTCGATTACCTCTTCGCGCTTAAACAATTGCGGTATCGCGCGCGCGGCGCCTCTGACCACGAGCACATTTTTCGTCCCACGATTCTATTTCTTTTCACGATGTCTTGCATTTTAACATTTGTCTCGCGATTGCCCGGCACTTTTTGGTCGACCGAAAATTCATGACTCGATCGTTAACATTTGAGCACCCAAAGTGCCGTTTGCAGAAAGAAAAATAAATGAGAAAAACGTTTTATATTCGCCCCACTACAAGTCGCGGCATTCTCACAGATTGCGAACAATGATGAACTTAACAATCCAAAAATTTTCGCAATTCTCACAGCGGCCACTCGCGGCTATTATTGATGGATCGGGAAAACGAAAACATTTTCAACGGATAATTTAGTCGGGCGACCAACTGAGATATGATTTTTGATAGCGCTCGCTCAAATATAAAACTCTCGAACGCTCGGCTCGGCCGAAGGGTAAACAAAGGATGTGTTTTGTGATGGTATAAAATTTTGTATGGGTTCTTAATTCTGAACGTAAGAGTCGGCGTCATTCTCCCGAGCCCGTAAATTGAAGAGATAAAATAATAAGAGAGAGATGAATACGGCAATGCTGAGTGTGCATTCGTTTTACAATAATACGTAGCGGTAAATTGCTTAGGCCACTGCTCGCTTGTCTACATACGCACACGCTTGTTGTACATTGTATCTTTAACGAAGCCACGCGTGCCCACGTCTAGGTTAAAGATTAATTTTGTTATTCATATTTCAGACGTGTACAAAAAATATGTCTTTTTTTGTAAAAAAAAAAAAAACAAAAAAAAACCGCGAAACAGTTATGCTTAATATTCATTTGGCAAATAAGAATAACTCGACATTTTAACGTACTTATACTGATGTAAGAAACATTTTGTACTCTTTTGAAAATTGCATTTGAATATATTTATGCACATGGTTATGCATATGTAAAGAGCATCTTTTGTTTTCGTTTTAGTTGGATTAGTTAGATTCGATGTTTAAATGAAATTTAAAATTTAAAAAGGAAAATGGGAATAAAAAAGCCTGCACCCATAGTCGCGACAATGAAGTAGTCAAGCAGAATAAATCCCAAGCCGCTAGCGATTACAGTTATATGATCCCGGACTTACTTCTAGGAGACTAGCGTATCAGCTCGCAACCAGGATGCGAATCGAAGAAGTGTAGCTTCTTAGCTGCGCGTTATCTAGCTGTGCCAGGCAGTATAAAAGATTAACGACATTACAAAGTCTTTACACCATTCTGCTTTATGTGTTACATACAACATTTGTTTTTAATCCCAACGTACCTATTGCTCTTAACAGTCAAACCAAATTTACTAGTGCAATTTTCTTGGTTTCAAGTTTTTATGAACGTCTAGAAACATGACTCTTAATGCCCGTGAAATACTTTCTTCCAAATTAGTACATTTTCACATGGGAGTTATAAAAGATCAAATGCGTAACTGAATTTCATTTCATAACATTTTTATTGCCTCACAATTTTGATATTTGACATTTCATTTTGAATGACTTGACGATCATCAATTTTTTAACGATCATTGAAAATAGTTGTAAAAATATTATTTTTCTAGTTAAGAAACAAATTATTGCGTTTTAATTTCACGATAACAAGATATCTTTTCTATTTGTTTGCTTGTTATGTTTTGTAAAAAATAATTGAATGTAAAGTTAATCGATTAATGATGAATGATTCGATGATAATAATAATCAATGGGAATTGAAAATTAATATTTTTAATGATAGCAAGAATCATTCACGCGTACAACAGAGCCGATCTCGCGTGTCTACCTTGACCATGCTGTTGGAAGCGAAGGCAGTTACTTTGTGTTACATCACACGCTGAACCAGGTTCAGCAGTCGCAAGTGCATTCATGCATTTAGAGCCCGATACACGTGACTTACTACATCATTAGTGTTTTAATAACATTCCTTCATTTTTTCAACTACATTCTTACAATTTTTTCATTTCCTATGCAAACCATTATTCATATTCAAAAATATAGTTATACAGGCATTACAATCTACTTGCATCTAAATATTTCTCACAAAAAAGGAACAAACAAAATCCTCCAAAACCAAACTGTGTAACATTTTTTAGAAAACATTTGATAGAACTAAAAATGTTGAAACAATTTTTGAAACAAAAATTAATATCAAAAGTAGACGAAAATTGACGCAATCTTTAAAAGGCTATCTCTTATATGTACTGGAAAGTTTAAATTTGAGCTAAAACATCAGATGTTCTTTTTTTTTAGGTGAAAGCGAAAGTAAATAATACTATTCCGTTAGGTTATCGAATGTAAGGCGATAAATACAATGAACACGCTTGACGAGGTGTTTGACCTCAAGATTTCGAGATTTTCAGAGCAACGTTCAACGTTGCCCAATAGATATTGAATATAAATGATTCTCAAAACTCAAATGCATTCCACCTATCACGGCAGGTTGCGTTGAATCAACAAAACTCTTCGTTTTCAAAGGCTGTATTAGTTATGCACTTTTACAAAACATCTCGAATAATATCTTAATTCAAGACGTAATTGATGTGACGCAATCTTTTTGAAACGCTTCTTTTCGAATGATGATTCAAACGATTTCTCTCTCAATTTTCGTTTCGTTTTCCATGATCTCGAATTGCGCAATAAAAAACAATCGAACGTTCAGAATTAACCGCGGGAAAAATTATCGGGATGTCAATATATTTCCCATGACAAATTTGGAAAAATTGTATTGACTGATA
The DNA here is from genome assembly GCA_030523145.1 of Trissolcus brochymenae. Lineage (NCBI taxonomy): Eukaryota > Metazoa > Arthropoda > Insecta > Hymenoptera > Scelionidae > Trissolcus > Trissolcus brochymenae. The sequence goes on along the minus strand of JAQQRF010000707.1, from coordinate 17,589 downwards.
AGTCGTAGATAAGTTGTAATCAGAGAAATTAACTTTTCTTTATCCATTATCAACATTAATTAAAACTCAATTTGAATGCTATAATGACTTGAAAAACAATTTTAATATAGATGATTATTCAAATTAGTACGTGAAAAAAAACCTTAGTTAATCATTTAAATTTTTTAGTTTTCAAAAACTGCGATTCATCGAAGACACGAATGAAAACAAAGTTGATCACTTTTTTTTGTTCAAATTGAGAAAAAAATTGAACTTTTAAACTGTTGCATAGTTTATATCGACTATATAGAAATTATTATACTTGAGACATAAAATGATTTCTCGCAGAGGTAAATAAATAATAATTAATGCACTTTTATTATTCAGAGATGCATGTCATATAAATAGAACAGATCGACTATGTCAGTTGTGCGATTAATATTATAGCAGCTACGGTAAAGAACGTCCCGGAAAGTCCGAAAGAACGTGATAATTGTTATGCAAATCTATGTGTACTCTATTATAGGTTATTGACATAATCCAAACATGTAATTGAGAACTTTGTTTCTGATACTAACGCTGGAAAAAGGTCCATCGATAGATTCACGCTTGGGATTTGTAAGTCATGTAAGGCAGTTTGACCAGGTAGACAACTGTTCGCCACGTGGTGACGGGGTCATCGCCCGAACAAGCCCTTCCCTAAAGTCTTTGTGGCTCGGTGTTTCGTAATAGCCACCCGTCGTTCGGCTCAAAGACCTCCACGCTCGACTCTAGGCGTTTTTTGACTTTCGGCTAGACACTTTGCATTCGACAGCAGTTTCCAAATTGTGCACGAAACCCTACAATATTTCCAATTAATTAATTCTCAACTATTTTCACGAGCAAAAAATATCCATTTTCAAGCAAACAGATTTTATCGAAAGAATTTTAATTTGTCAGATCAACAATCTTGCCAATGTGTTGGACAAATTTTTAATTTTAATATTTGTTAATGAATATATTTGGTGGATTTGATCTCATTAAAGTATACATTTTTAACAATTAATTTGCGTCTATATTAATGGGTAATTTATTTTTAAAAAATTAAAATGGCTAAAAAAAGACAATTTGTAAAGCTACAGTTGAAAGGTCAATAAAATTGGTACTTGCGTATGAAGCTTTACAACAATTTAGTTTGATCGTTTTTTAAAAAGTGCTTATATTATCGTTATTCAAGACTTTCTAGGACAACGTCCTTCAGCATTCGATACACGATACTTTGTGATAATGAAGTGCACGTCGGCACGTTCCGGAATTATAGTTCAAAGATTGTGACGACCATGACTTTGAACTGGATGCCACGTAAAATGGAACGTAATTCGAATACGACTTTTTTAGTTTTTATTTATTTTTGGTATTTTTTAAGTTTTTTTTTTTTTTTTTTTTGGAGGAGGAGGTTACGAAACAGATGCACTTTTCGCGTCAAAAGAAAACACAAGAAAAGCCAGGCTGACAGAAGAATTTTTTCCAGCCATTGTTCGGGTCTTTCTGAAAAAGGTGAAATGAAAAGAAAATTCACACAGAAGAAAATGTACCGTTAGTAAAGAAAAAAAATGAGGGGAGAGAAAAAAAAAGGAAATTCATCTTCAGGACTGACCTTGGCTTGAGAAATGGAAAAACTGGTACGGATTTAGTCACGTTTGGAAAAAAAAAAAAATAAGTGAGCGAGTTTGAAGACACATTAAAAAATCATAAGAGTATGGGAAAGAGACATAAAAGATGAGAGATACCACGAATGACGAGCAGCACCTGCGGTCAATGACTTTGACTTAACGAGTGCTTTGTACCAGTATAGTTGACGTAAAAACGGACAAGCGCATAAATCGAACATACTCGGAGATTGACACTGTAGACACATCAAACGCCAGCAGGTTTATTTTCATTTTGTTTCGTGATTGTCTGTTCTTGTTGGCCAACTCGAACTTCTCCGATCTCATTGCTTCAAAATTTGTCCTCCTAAATAAATAACAATAAATCAAAATCCATTTAAATGTCAGTTCCAATTGTTTCACATCTTGAATTGTTCAATTTGAGAAATCTGTCAAACAAACTTATTATGAATAAAACAATCAACCCTAAATTGGAAGTTTCAAAACAATGTAAACAACAAAAATGAAACAGCACTGTGTAGCTGTACATCATCAAGACCAACATTTTAGTTGTATCATATTACCCCTTGTTCATTGAGCCCATAAATACTAGCTCATTAGGAAAGAATGCCCACATGAAATTGTTTTCAGGACCATGTTTAAATGCTTGATTTAAATTTCGCTAACCAAAGCTAACTTGCAGGAGTTGGGGATGACTCAATGTTGATAATGATGCGAAGGAGATGAAACGAGAGCGACGAAGATGGAGGCTGAAATTTTGTGATGACAATGTCCTTGGTGCAAGATAAAGGATTCAAGCAAACAAAGGATTGTGAGAAAGATTACGAAGTTTCCTATTAAGGAATACATTGGTGCAGGATTCTGATTTTGTCCTGTCATTAAAAAGCGAGGGTAAGTTTCAAGTTAAAGAGTCGTGTGGTGAATTTGTATTGTAAGGTTTTATAGATTTTACAATTGAGCATCAAAAATTTTTTCGTACAGTGCCAAATAAGAAACAGCTGGTAGGCTGAATGAAGAGTCAGCAAGTTGAGCGCGAGTTCAATGACTGGGAGTGAGTTGCTTCGAGGATGGTGCACGGACACGTCTTCACACGCCGGTATAATCGTTTTCGTTAATGCATTATAAAATGTATTAGTCGACACCTCATCGTCAGACCTCAGCTGGTCTAACTTTACATTTTAGTTATATTGAATTAATTTTACAGTCATTGATATGTAATTTCAAATACAATCGTTTTGCAACAATCCTAACATTCGTCATCATGACGATGCGACAATCCAGAAAAAAATGTTTAAGTTTCATCTAAATTAATTGTAAATTAAACATTTATTTAAATACAACTATACAAGTTCTTTTCATTGTTCAACTTTCACAATTAATGACAATTTTGAAAATTTTCATGACGCATTACTTATATGTTAATTAGTTTTTTTACGAAAATAATAATTATTAATAAAGATTTGGAAAATCTCAAAGTTTCACTACAAAAATTTCAAAAGCATATCAACTGAATCATATCTGATATAAAATATTAACATCTATTTGACATGAATTGTGTAAAAAATGATCTTTTATTTGTGCCTTGTGATAAAGTCAAGATTTAGAAATAATACAATTGTTGGCTCTGAGTGAGAGATAAGAGATGCACTTATGTTCAAAACAAATAATAAAAATTAACCTATGTGAGATAGTTCTAAATTTTTCATAATCGCTTGCAAAATATATTTACACTCGTGCGATCGCACACGCATTCGAGGACAATTTTTCACATGATATGCATCAATTATTTATTTATGATTCGTACAGCATTATTATGAAAAATCTCAGACCTCATTTTTTATTTAAATGAAAATACAATTAAAATACAAAAACTTGCAAAAATACAAAGATTGCAACCGACCTCCTTTTTTTCGGTACAGGAAGTGAAGTTTACTTTGACTAATGGCCAAATTTTGCATCGAAAATTTGTTGATTTATTCAATCACGTATTTTGCAAGTATGATTTTCACCGGGCCAAGAAAATATGCAATTACAGTTTCATTTCGGAGATATATACGACGCAACTTGACATGCACGAGACGCTCTTTAGGAGCGATTCACGTCGCCGTAAAAGTAAGAATGTTGAAATTTGAAACGGTGCGTCGTCTTCGTGGGCCAGGCCGAAGACCGGCCCTTCAAAACGACCGGTTGTGTTGTAACGGTACTTCAGCTTGTAATTTGGATATCTACTTATGGACTTCCGGCATTCTGGTCCCACCATCTCAGCGTCATAATATTTTTTTTTTATTATTAATTTTTAACATTTTGCCAAACATCCTTTAACACAAGTTTCATTAACCCATCCTTTCAACAATTCTTTTACACCTTATTGTCATCTAGTTTCAATTTTAGCCCAACTTTATTCTGCCTAAAGTGTTCTTCTTTTTTTTGCTGAATATTTTTTAATCAAAATGTTATCAACTTTCTTTTTTTTAATTTGTCCTTTTTATTCTCTTTTCTTTTTATATTTTAATATTCTCGCATTCCAAACATAAAATCCAAACAATCTTGATTATACGAGATAAGAGAAACTGTGTACATATGCACTGTTAATTGTTACGACTTATTTTCTATGTAAATCGTTATTTTTCTATGGATCAGGATCACAAGTATCGTTAGCATGTTGTGTATGAGCAGAGCGTATGTTTGTGTGCGAGCACATGCATGTGTGAACGTGCCGTTCGGTCAATGACCCAAGCTTTTGTTCGTGGCTGATTCAACGGTGAACATCGTTCTTCGTGGCCGAGCCACCACCAAACCAGCGATACGCGGCCCAGGACCGACGGATCGATCGGCCGACCAACCGCAAACCAAATCCCACTCGGTAGGATAATCGATATAAAGGCTCAAGGTCTTTGCCACTTGCCACGTCCAAATTTCTCCAAAATTCTCGCAATTGCGATTTCGAATGTTAATTTTTCTGTTTTTAACCATCGATGGTCCCTCTTTGTTCAGTCATTTTTGATTTTGCTGGCACGAAGGAGCACTTGATTGTATTCCCTGTCGATCCAGATGTGATTCACAGGTCGATCTTTTGGACAGGGTTTTCGGATGCAAACAGGTGTTATTAATTCGGAAAACGTGTCGAGCATTTCAAAAAACGCTTTTGAATTACAAGCCGTTGATTTCAATTTATTTTTCAACCAATAAAAAAATTGTCACGAGCAAATAAAAATCATTCGGACGAACAAATTTTGTGTCGTACTTTTGTAATCGGCTTTGTTTAGTCAGAAAATTTAACTCTCAGAGTAAATAGAATAAATGTAAATAGAATAAAATGTTTGTCCCATTTTTTGTCCATTGACAAAGAAATATATATTTATTTTTTTATTTTTTTTTTTTTTTTGCAAACAAATCATATTGCTGATTAACACCAAACCGAAACCCACCTCAGTCGTTCGAAGTTGAGAAATTGTTCGTTGCCAAAAATCAAACGATGTAAGAAATTGTAAAGAAATTTTGTTTGCGTCTGCAAAAATATTTGCAATTCACGTCTTGCAATATATAAGAATCAGAATATATGTCCGTTGATTATATTTTTGTTCATTTCAGTCGAATTGGTTATGAATAAATAAATGAAAAAAAAAAAGCGCAAACCTATGCTTGGAACAGTAAAGATTCGACGCTGCAAATTTCATATCATTGACTGATTAAAGATCGATAGAGGGTGTTGCACTGAGCTTATGCACCGTACACGCACACCTGTCAAGTTCCCTTATGTCTGTAAATATTCGTGTCCGTTTATTAAGATACTATACACATACCAACTAATATTCTTGTATGTAATGTAAACCTATCTGTGCGTAAAATCGCTTTATATCGTTTTCACCGTCAGTGTGTTACTGACCCCAAGTGACCCTGCCATGACCATATACCCTAGTACTGTTAGTTTTTTTTCTAATCCGTTCATTTTTCTTGGCATTTAAAATATAAAACTAAAATTAATCAACATAAATTTCGATTAAAAGAAAAGAAGGATTAGAAAAAAAAAAAAGGAACAGAAAAATTGTTCGTGTTAAGAATAAAAAAAAACCAGGCCTATTAGATGGTACCAAATAATTGACAGTTGGTTAATAACGCGAGCGTAACAAATAAGTCGTTGCCATCTAATTGTACTGTCATTCGCCAATGATTACGTATTGACTGATGGCTGATCAGGTTGTTTGCGCGGTTAACGGAAGATGCGCGTTCACCGTTGATTTCGGACGCTCGAGTGCTCTCGGGAACGGTAAAAATGAGTCGAGGGAAAAAGTTGCGATTTGAGGATTTTCCTCTCGGACGGGGTAGAGAGGAGCAGGAAAGGGGAGGGGGGTGGAGGAAATTTGGGCTTACCTCGTATGGTACTAGGCATGTTGTCTGATTGTCATAATCCGATATCCAAGAATAAAATCACAGGCAGGTTCTGCTGTAAGGGCACTTAACACTGCTTAATGTTGAAAAAATTGCACTTGTTTAGTCAGGGGGAGTCACGTTGTCACCGCACCAAATGATCAACACCTAACAAACGAATTTCCATCGCATTATCCTGATTGTTTAGTAATCACACGCTGGAGGACTTTATCACAAAACACCGATCGTTCGCCGCTCACATCGATAACAAAACGTGGACCGCGGCTCGTCGGCAGAGTTCTTCTGAACCACCGATGCTGTCATCTACGTCATCGATTCGATGACAGTAGACGGAAAAGAAGAAACGATTTGAAGTTTTGAAATGCGCGCTAGTGGATAGTAGACGGAATAGTAGTGGTGGTTCGACGAAGACTCTACCGGCCAACGGTACAGTAATCCACAGGTGCCTGTACGCTGTAGCCCTTACCCCCTCCTGACAACCCCTCGATTCCCCCACCATCACGGGCACATTTCGAAACGCCGTGTATGCACGTTCCTGTCCAGCACTTATATTATACCTTCACGAAACTTCACTTCTTTCCCACTTTCTTCTTCTTGTACCGCTATCTCCACTTCTTCGTCCTCTCCGTATTTCTTCGACCTCTTTTCGAATACCTCGCTCGCAGTCCCCTCCACCATCAGCGCGCGTTCCCGCGTCTCGATCACTTTGAACTTTATCGCTTTTAAGGTATTACGCGTTGAGGTGGGTTTTGTTTTGTTTTTTTTTTTTGTTTTTTTCTCAAATTGGGCGAGTTCCTCGAGTCGAACTGACAAAAAAAAATGTCCATGAGAAAGTTCGTTGATTTTAATGTACATGAGATGACCGGTTGAGGAAGGTTTTGGAATTCAAGCGATCGGGTCCAAAATGTTTTGGTGCAATTTTGAGATTTTCTTTTACTTACAATCTGCCCGAAACATTTTTTTTGCACAAGTGTTTTTAGCTTGACCATTTTTGCGGACCAACTTTTATCCACAATATGGCGTACCAGATTTGCACGTGCAATCTTTGAAGATAACCTGGTCTCTGGAAAACTCAAATGATGATTTTATACTTAATTAATTGTAACATTTTAATGAGATTAAATTAATAGGATTTTAACATTCAGAAAATGATGTATTTTTAGCACACTCTCGGAATCTCTAACAAGCTTGCCCCTGGCGTCAGACAACCCACTGCACTTCCAAGTAAAGAAATTGTGACATCTCAGCAGCTTGTCCAAACCCCTGCCTATATGCATCCCGTTTAACAGCGAATCGTATAGTGTAAAATAATGACAGGAGATGACGGTCTTTCATCTTTTTATATTCAATATTCAAAATATTTGTTATTAAAAAATTACACATACAAATCAAAAGATTCATTCTAATATTACATGGGACAGATTTCATCCTGGAAAATATTTCATTTGTATCAAAATTTCTGTGTCGAATTTCTGAAAAGATCAATCAAACTTTGATTAATTGTCCTGTACCTTATTCTTTACCTGATATCTAGGCATCAAATACAGTGAGCATTCAATCTACTTAATTTTCACTTAATTTTTTCTACTTATGTTTTTTTTTTTTAATTTTCACACATTCCAGTTTCATATTGTATTATATCACAAGATTATTTCGGTATTAAATGCCAAAAAGAATTGTATCAAAGCGCCAAAATAATAAACATTTATTTTCTAATTTGAATTTAATTCTTACTTTTGTATTTAAGATGCTTGTATTTTCATCTTTGTATATAATTTTACCTTAGTCGGTGTTAAGAGTTGAACTTTTTGGGTGCAGATTTCATCTTGGCTTATCATAGTATCAAAAAATCAACAAATTTGGTTTGTTATAGTTATATCAAAGCGATACTCCCGAACATGCTTGGGTAAAGGTATTTTTTGGATTATCTGTATTGCAACTCAACTTATTGATGATCTTCGATGAATTTCGGCGAATTCTATTCGCCGAAATCGTCAGGGCACGTGTGCATAGAAGTAAAAAAAATTGTACACTAACTTGAGCGATAAAAAAAGGAACATAGTGCAGAAAAAAATAAAAATTGCAAGTTAAGCAAAACTGATGCATTTCCAACTCCACTTTGAATTTATCATATTCTATTAGATGATTTATTTTTATTGTTAATTATTTTTATGGGAGTGTCTATTCGCACCGCAGAGTGCACGAGAGAGTGCACGAAAAAGTGCATGAAAGAAAAAAGTTTTTACGGGCAATTTTTTATTATTTTTATTTTATTTATTTATTTTATTATTTGTTATTTTTGTTAACCAGAATTTTAAATTATATTTAATTATTGTTTAAACTATTATTTAATAATTATTTAAACCTGTTTTTTCAGAAGGTTTGTGCTCTTTTAGTTAAATTTCATGTAAAGAATGAATTTTTAAACATAAACTTATTTGCACTCTCGTGCACTCTCTCATGCACTCTCTTACACTCTCATGCACTGTCATGCACTCTCATACACTGTTATGCACTCTTGCGCACTCTTTTGCACTCTATTACTATTTTACTACTATTTACTACTATTTTTATATTCGAAATTTGACTGATTTTTGGTTTTTTCCTTCGAATAAATTCAAGTATTGTGGTTGTAATTGTCTTTTTTATATGATTTTAAATGAAAACATTGCTGTTTTGATAATATAGTTTTGGCAGTGTTGATATTTTACCATTTAACAATGATTTTCACTGATCTTATCATAAATATTGACTCTTTAAATGGTTAAGTAATGGTCATTAAATAGTTTATTTATCCCTATTTTGGTATAAACAAATTTGTTTACGAAGAAATAATTTCAAATCATAAATTTTTGGCTAAATCAAGTAATTAAATAAAATTAGAATTCAACAAAAAATCAAGCAACATTATTTTCCGAAACAAAGCGCGTGCGCTTGTTGGCGAATCAAAGCAGTATATAAAAGCCGCCACTTGTTGAACGAGGCTCATACCTAGACCGTTTCAAATACCAAATAAAAGGACGAAAAATAAATTGCGTTCAATAATACAGAATATCATCAAGTTACTGATTACCGTCCGTCTATTCAGCATCCATCCATCGTTAATAAATTATTCATTGGTGAGTAATTTTACATACTTACCATTTTATTCGTCAGTTTTGTTTCATCTTTTAACCCAGTACTTACTGGTTCTTTTTTTTATTTTCAATCGTTATCTTGCTAAATTAAACATTTTCAGAAAAATAATTAATCTATGAATGAAAATTATAAAAAAAAACTAATGTGTCACTTTTTTTAAATAATAAAGACATAGTTGTTTAAACGATTTTTCAATGTTAATAACATACAAATATTCTTGCAATTTTCAAAATAAAAAATCCACATTGATATTTGGATAATATTATAAAAAGTGTAAAAAGCATTTTTATACGTAATATTCATAATAAAATCTGGGGTTGTTATATTTGAGAGCTGCGGGAAATTACAAAAGTCGGAAATGAAAACGATGAAGAGCTGTGGTTTTAATATTATCGACTGTTCCTTTATTTTATACTCGTAATCAGAGTGGCTTACAAATCATGTCGGCATTTTGTTTAATTGATTTTGCATTTTTACAGACAGGGTATTGCATTGAAAAATGCAAGAATTCAACTTGCATTAAATTATTAAAATCAAATTGTAATAATCACATTTCATAGTCATCTTTAAATGTTGTAAACTATACAATTCTTTATAACCGAATCAAAAATCGATATTTTTCTTTGAGTTATAAATAATCGTTATCAAATAAAATTTGCACATTATCAGTATTTTTGTATTTCAGAGTAAAAAAATTATCTGATCATGACAAATGAAATGTATAAAACACTAAAAAAAAAATAGAAAATAGAAAAACTTAAAAACATTATGAACTGTGAAAAATAAATTATTTAAATTTTTGTTACATTCAATTCCATTAATTTACATTTTTGTTACATTTACATCTGAGATTTTAACTTACCTTAGTCTGAAGATTTAAAAAGTAAATGGATATAAATTGAAAGAATCAATTTGAAAACACTTTATTCAATACTTCAAGTTGATGATGACATACACAAATTTTATGATATAAATTTTATTGATCATCATTCTGATTCAAAGTTGAAGGTTTTTTACATTGTTGATATTAAAACTGTAGATCAATTACTTTGAAAGTAATGAAACCAGAAACATTTGCTCAGAGACATTTAACAAAGTATTCGTTATTCATTATTAGGGTTTGTTCGATGATAGAATGAAAAATATAAGAAACTGAATTCACTTTTCCATAAATATTTCTGAGATAATAATTGGCCTGATTTTGTTAAAATTAAACGAATATAAATAGACAGTGTACACGATACACCCGAAAAAAAAGATACATGTTGCATAAACTGTATATGACATCGCTTATTGCATAATTTAAGTGCAATAGATTCATTGTTTTTCTATAAGCTATATCACGATGTTAAAGTTGACGTAATTAAACTCTGCAGATTTCATTTTCATCAATTTATTTAATAATAGTAATAATAAAAACAATTCCAAATTGAATCTCCCAATTATTTTCTACTTACTTTGTATTTTTGCTTATTTATACTGATATATCTCTGAAAATGTGATATAAAGTTACCAGATCATTTTTTTATGAAAACTTTTAAACCTTTTTGAATGAAAACAAAAAACGATTTTGTTTCGCAATAATATCATATATTTGCAATATCATTAGAAATCAAAATTACATGTCATAGTTTTGTTTTATCTCTGAAGGTATGTCTTTTAAATATTTAAATATTAAAAAAAACTTTCACTGTTTCACTTGTTTCAATTGGTTGAGTAAATAAAAAATGTTCAACATTTTGTTCTTATGAATGGAACTTTTATTCAAAAGTCAAAGTATTATCGAAACATTTCAATTATTATTTATCAAAAAATGTCGAAGTTTGGCTACAATATCTGTATTTATGTTCGTTTTTTATAATCTTTGAAACAAAAGTAATGACGCGTATGTCTGAGACAGAAACATTGAAAAAAACAATACATCAGATCTCACTTGAGTCAAGAATCACGCCACCTCTTCTTGCACGATAATGTGGTATTGCACATTCGTCTTGCCAAAAAAACACATCACTGCCTATAGTATCAAAAGATACCGAATAACTTATTTAGTTCTAGGCCGCGATCATTCGCATGACACAATCGTAACAAGCTCGAAGTGACAAACTACTGAGCGATCGATGGTGAATCCGTACAAATAACTATCCGCAGTAGTTCGATCGTTGGTTTGTTAGGTCAACAATGCATGGTATTTAAAAGCCATCCTGAATCAGTGGCAGTTTGACTCCAGAAAGTTGACAGATCCGGCTCCAAAAATTTAACATATAAAAATTTCGTTATCGTTCATATAAACTCGTGCAACAAATTTAATCCCTTTCATTATTTTTTTTTTCATATTTTCTGAAGAGCACTTGCAGTAACGACTAATGCGCATTAAACGGTCACACCGAACTTTTGAAATTTGGCTGTTGTGAGAACCAGTATTAAAAACGCAACACTGACTGAGGATTAGTTCAAGGATCCACTGACTAACACGTAATCTCTGTTTAATTTCTTTGGAACTATCACTTGTTGAAAACAAGTTCTCTGGTCCAATCATGAATCTTGAAGAGTATCGCAAATATGGTAAGCACGAATTTTCAATTAATCTCTGTTTATTATTTTGTAAAACTGACAATTTCATTTAATAAATAATTAATTTACTTAGAGAAGAGACAAGGTCTTCTGATAAAATCATTTTTTAGCTAACAAAAAGATTTTTTTTTTCTTTGTGCTATTTTCAATTATCGAATGATCTTTTAACAGATAAAACAATCTTAAAAATACGAAATAATTTAATGAAAAGTTAATACGTCAGAATTGACACGATCGGAAGAAATTTGTATCTGAACTAGATTTAAAAAAACATATAACTAGAACGTATACAGACATATCACGCTCGTAACAGTTACGAGGATTTTATTATAATGAAATTGTCCTGTTTGCAAATTTCAGAACTTATTTCTTCTTAGTGTGACTTCAGTAAATGTGATAAACGGCCAATGCAATATAAACTGTACAAAATGTATCGTTTCATTATTCACGCAATAAATTGTACGATCACAATGCAATGAATTCAATTTATACAAATTGAAGAAAAAAAAACAAATGTCACATTGTACAATGAATTTAATTTTGCCCAAGATTGTTTCCCTCGGAACAATTTCATTAATGTTTTGTACATTAAACTGACCATTGTTTCGAAATTGTTTACAATTAGGAAAAGAAATGGTAGATTATGTGGCGGACTATCTAGAAAACATTCGAGAGCGTCGAGTATTCCCGGATGTGTCCCCGGGGTATTTAAGAAATATTCTGCCAGCCTCAGCTCCCATTGAAGGCGAACCATACGAAAATATCTTCAAAGATATCGAACGATGCATCATGCCAGGGGTTACGCATTGGCAAAGTCCGCACATGCACGCCTATTTCCCAGCTCTTAATTCACCTGCGAGCTTGTTAGCTGACATGTTAGCTGATGCTATCAATTGCTTAGGATTTACATGGGTAATACATGATTTGTCCATTTCCTTATAATAACTTTATGTTAATCAACAATTTTAATTGGTCTGCTATATTTTTACAAATAACAGACACGCCAATTAGTAACACATTTTATATTAAAAAATCAACACCCCCCCAGCAAATGACTTAACTATTTCAATGTTTTACAACTGCCTTGTCTGTTATAATATTTCATCTGGTTTTTGTAAAATATAACTTATTTCCAATTTCAAATTATAAACTGTTAATAAGTAACTTTTACAAATTTTGCACTGCTCGATTATTATAACTAATGATTTAGAGGATGCGATATTTTTAATAAGAATGAGTGGAATATAAACTCAAAATTATGTTTGATTTGTTAAAAAACGTTGAACTTTTGTTATTTTTGTTCAGAACTTAGTCAAAAACAGATATGCCAGTGGAACATTGAAAAAAGATAAGACATACTTACTGGGGGGTCAAAATAATACTGATCTTAGCGTTATCATTGTTTGTTTTCCGACAAAAATAATTTGGACCTAGAACATACGATTCAATTGTTATTATTTTTGTATTATTTATTCCTGACGTTTTTGTTTGTTTAGTTCGTTTTTCTTTCATTTTGGTTACGCGACGTACTCGAGAGACCTCGAGAAAGGAAAATAACAAATTTTGCAAGTTTTCGGACATATCTCTTAAGAGATATTTCATATCTTATTATTCCTAAGTTTTTCCAACTTTTTTTCATTTTCATTGAATGTAAAGATTTTGTATAAAAAAATTTGATAGCCATCATGTATACTCGTTAATAAAATTACTTCTGACAAAAAAAATTGCAAATAATTGCACGCTATGAGTTCAGACGTCATAATAATCACAAACAAAGTAAAATCAGACCGTTCAAAAATTATATGACATACTTGAAAATATAGCGAACTTTTCCATGCTCACACCACACGCAGATTATCTGAAATAACACATAGCTGCACAGCGATTATTATTTTGTAATTCGCTCAGATTAATTTAAGTTTTAATCAACAAATTTTGCAAGAACGAAACGTCACAATCAGTCGAAAGTTTAATTGTATTTATAATCTATCACGAATTTGAGTAATTCTAGAAGATAAACAATTCTGACTCATAGAAATGTGAAAGTTAGCTTATTCAAAAAATGTGGCGTTTTTCTCGATAATTTATCCTGTGAAAAAAGCAAATCATGGAACACATCGAACACAATAAAAAATTGAAAAAAAAATTTACATTACTAAACATATTTATAACCAAATTTCTTAACCATAGGCATCGAGCCCAGTTTGCACCGAGTTGGAAACACTTGTAATGAATTGGTTGGCAGAAATGATCGGTCTTCCTGAAGACTTCTTACATCGACCTGATGGCCACGGTGGTGGCGTTATCCAAACAACAGCGAGTGAAGCAACTTTGATATGTCTCCTAGCAGCTCGAACTAGAGCTATCAAAACCGTCCAACGAAAAGAACCTGACTTCTCACCAGCCGAAATAAATTCTAGACTTGTGGCATATTGCTCCGACCAGGTCTCTGCAACAAATAACTTACAAAAATCGTATCTCAGCATTTTAATTAAAATAATGTTCAATATGTTGCAATTTTTTTGTTTGAAAAAAAAAAAAATAGTTTAGAAATTTTCATAGAGCACTAAGGAGTTTTATTCTTGGCAATTCTAGGCTATTATTCAAGACGGAATTGGTTTTGGGCCAATAAAATTTTTCTTCGTCTAATCAGATAATTATAGAATGAATAAGAAACTGAAATCATTGAATTTAAAGTGCATAATTAAATTAAAATAATTGCACGATGTTTTAGGCTCATTCGAGTGTGGAAAAAGCTGGATTAATAGGTCTCGTTCGAATGAAGTATATTGAATCTGATGAAAACTTAAGTATGAGGGGAGAAAAACTGTTAGATGCTATCAAATTCGATCGAGAAGAAGGACTCGTTCCATTTTTTGTTTGTGCAACACTAGGTACAACTGGAGCTTGTTCATTTGATAATTTAGAAGAAATTGGTTCTATATGTAAGTATTCATTGGAATGAGATTGTTGATTTCGAAAAAATTACTGCAAACAAAAAGCTTATTACTTACTTTTCATTGAAGGCGAACAAAACAACATTTGGCTACACGTAGACGCAGCCTATGCAGGTAGTGCTTTTGTCTGTCCAGAATTTCGACATTGGTTGCAAGGTATTGAATATGCAGATTCTTTTGCTTTCAACCCTAGCAAATGGCTAATGGTTCACTTTGATTGTACAGCTATGTGGTTTGTAAACAAATGTTGTTCATAAAAAGTAATAAATTTAATTAATTAAGGTAAATTTCAAAATAAATGTCAAAATTGTTTCAGGGTAAAAAATAGTCAAGCTCTTCATCGGACTTTCAATGTTGATCCAATTTATTTGAAGCACGAAAATACAGGTCATATTTAATTGCATAAAATTATTCAAAATTATTGAACTTCAATTAATTTGTGTCATTTTGATGTATTTTAGGTCTCGCAATAGATTATATGGTAAGGTTTCGAGTTATATTTGCTTTTATAGTAATGAATATTATAGAAATCATTTCTTTATAGCATTGGCAAATACCTCTGTCAAAAAGATTTCGTTCCTTGAAATTATGGTTCGTTATTCGAAATTTTGGAGTTGAAGGATTGCAAAAGCATATTAGAGAAGTACGCATTACGATTGGTCAAATTGTAGTTGGTCAGATATATTTTTATGGTCAATTCTTATATATCTTATATTTTTGTTGTTACAAAGGGTGTAAGGCTGGCGCAAAAGTTTGAGGCACTAGTGTTGGCCGATCCTAGATTCGAAGTACCAGCTACTCGACATTTAGGCATGGTCGTCTTTCGACTAAAGGGTGAAAATACACTCACGGAGTATTTGTTGAAAAAAATGAACACCAGAGGACGAGTGCACTGTGTGCCAGCTGCTCTTCATGGCAAATATGTGATTCGATTTACTGTAACATCGACAAGGTACCTATCAAAATAATTCTGATAATATTTTCTGCTGTAATTCACGATAGTATTTTTCACGATATTTCATTTTGTTTGAATAAAATTATAGAACTACAAACGAAGATATTATTAAAGACTGGAATGAAATACGAAGTACTGCAACAAAAATTCTAGAAGAGTTTGGAGAATCCCCTGCACGTACAAAAGTGTCATTAGCAGGTAAAAACGTTTGCTCAATTTAAATACTATGTTCAGTGTTCAATCGCTCATTTTATTAAACTAATTTCTTCACTAACGAAACATAAGGGAACCTTGGATCATTCATTTTCATTTAACAAACAATTTCATTTGGAAAAAAGATTGTCACTGGATTGAACATTATCATTCATTTTTCAACTTTTTGAAATTTGATTCAAAAAGCTTCATTGTCTCATAATTATCTGTTAGACTCAAATGTTTTTTTTTTTCATCAATTGCTTGGTAATTGGGGCAACTTTTTCAGAAACACGCGTAAGAAATGAAAACTTCGGTTCAAGTTTACTATTGGCAAATTCGCCAATGTCACCGAAAATAGTAAATGGCAGTTTTGCTGCAATATATGACACTTCAAATGTATTCAATAAATGCATGAAAACATTTGGTCAACTGCGCTTGGACTCTCAAAACAGCCCAGGTATGCATGAATTTAAACTAAGCTGCATGGAAACTAAATGAATGTTTTAGTTCGCAATTAACACTTTCAAAAGAGCTTTCGATACTTGTCATATCTAACAATTAAGTCTTGCATGAAGTTAATCAATAATTTCATTTCAATTAAATAAGCGCCAATTTAATTTTATGTGTAAACTTTTTTTTTCAACTCATAACATCACTTCAAGTAATTTTGTTAACTGGTGAGTATAAAATAAAAAACTCAGTTAGATACTTTTCATTTATTAACAGCCACATAGTTTCACTAATAAAGAACTTCTTAACTAATAAAAAATTAATATAAGCACGATTGTACGTTAATAAGCTTAAACAACAATGTTATTTTAAAATATTCTTTTGTCAATTTATTACTAATGTTACATTTGTTAAAAACTTTTTACAATATTAGCAATGAGACGCCGTATAAGGGGTATTCTAATGTCTGGCAAACAATTTTCTCTCGATTCGCACATGGACTTAGTACAAGTAAGTTTTGTGACATTCAAATTGTTCAATAATAACATTTTTCTTTTTATATTATTATTTTCTTTTTATATTTGTTTTGTTCGAAGGGTTATGTATCTTGTCGACCGTATGCTGAAGCAGGATGCAATCTTCCATTAATGAAAGAAGATGACGACAATATAGGAAAAACTGAATCTACTTCTAGCATCAATAATACAGATATATCACTCGGTTAGTTTATCACTTGAATTGATAAAAGTAAGAAGTGAATTCTTGCTAATTTCGTTATTTCTCGATTATTATTATTATTCGATCTTTTCATTTTTTTACTTCCAGCTTCATCAACTCAAAGTCTGTCGAAAAACTATGATTCAGAAGATGAAAGAAAACCATACGATGACTCAAGACATGCGATTATTGCTGGAGGATACATTGTAGAGAAATTAAATAAAAGTAAAACCATAGCCGCCATAAGCAGCATTGAAGGACAAATCCCGAAATCGCAAAAGGAAAATGAAAATACAACGGTTTGCGAAATGTGCGGTCGAAGTTTGAATAGCAATAACGCCATGAATAAATTCTTGAATGAAGACAAGTGATATAAGAATAAGTTCAATGCTTGTTACATCCGCAGTACTGACGTCTAATAATATAGTAGACTTGACAGCCATAAATGTAATTACACTTCTTCATCAAAGTTGTACTTTTCATTATGTGCGTTATAATTGACAGTTCTTTGGCAATAAACTTTGTTCGCATGACTAAATTACGTTGCGACAAATTATTTCTCATCTATATATATATATATATATATATA